>JAUPFT010000019.1:1145000-1368538 GCA_036936625.1 Parnassius smintheus behrii
TTTTATAATTAATTGCACAAAATAATTTAACAATTTAAATAAGTTAAGTTTTATTTTACTTTATTTAATAATTTCTACAAAACTTATTTTTATTTGTGTCCTTTTCAATTTATTTAAACAACTTATCATGAGAACGAGTGATTTCACTACATAACTTACAAATCATAAAACGTAAATTAAAATAAAACCAACTTGTATGAAATCAAGTTCATCTTCTTTAATGACAACATTAGGTACATAACATCTTAAGAATGAATGAATTTTTCTACGCGGTTGCGCCACGGATGGGTTGGCTCAACCGTGGGGGTGGGGGGGGGGGGTGGTGTAGAGCACCGAAGACCCGTCTTACTGAAAACGATGCATTCCATCTTAATCCTCAGGAGTGAAAACGCATCTGCATTTTGATTTTTAAACGAAGATAGATGTAGATAGTTGTCCATGGGTCACAGCTTCCACTTACCATCAGGTGGCCCGTGTGCTTATTTTTCACTTTTATTCTATAAGAACAATTATGACAAGCCTGCGCTATGACGCAATACGGGAAATGTTAATACTTTAAAATTTACAAGTTTAAGTAACACAGTCGTGTGTGACCACCATACCTGGTTGTCATATAGGTAAGTCCTTAATAATCGAGACTATAAAATATCACGTAGGTATAGATGCCAAAACACATGTAGGTAAATGATAAAATGACTTTCAATAAGTATTAAGTAATAATCTGTATTGAATACAAATTATTATATTCCATTGTGTACAAATTAATGCAAACAGCTAAAGCAAGAGCAAGAAGCAAGTAAATTAATACATAATTACGTCGGCCATCTTGTTGCGTCACGCGTCACCGCACCGCGCGTGTTTGTCGCGGCATAGCAAACAAACGTGCCGTAATTGAGTGGTATTGTGTGAGACACGTAAAAAGCTTGCAATTGCTTATGATGCTCTCGTTAATTAATACAATTCATTCCGTCGTGAACACTGTCGGCTTAAATTGAAAACAACTCGTTAATATTGTTGTTAAAGAATCCATTGTATTGTGTGGTGTGGTTGGCAACCTTGATGGCTTGGTACCTATCTATTTAGTACTCATTAAGTTACAAATTACAATGGAGATGAGTGAACATATATTTTTTTTAAATTATCTACATTGAAATATGTCATGAAGCACAAACTGTACCTACACATAAATTAATATGAATACAATTAATATGAATTAGGGCGTACTTCAATGGATTAGTAAGTTGAAATCACAATAGGTCGGCCTTTTGGAGGTCGGATCTTGTGAACCAGCCCAAAAAATTTAACTTGAAAGGCTACAATATAGTCATTAAAGTTAAATTATAAGTATTCTATCCTACCGTGTAGTGGCGGTGTAAGAAATTCATACACTGATATGTATATAATATGATATGGAATAGTGGATATTCTTACTAAGAATGTCCACTTTCTTCCGTTTTATCTCGTAGGTGTCGTAAGAGGTGACGCAGGGAAACGATCCAGGGGACGGCAGCAGCGTCTTCCTAATAACGAATTAAATAAAACTACCACCCCCTTGCCAAGCGTGGCAACTATTACTATACCCCTAGCAGTCCTTCTGTGGGGAAGCCTGCATTCAGTAGTGGACTTTAATAGGACGTAATTATTACAGTCTATAAAAGCCCGCTGCTTAAATTCATTATTACAAAATTCTTTATTGCATTCAAGTAGTTGGTACAAAGTTGAACTTAACACCGAAGTGGCATTCCCTGCTAGTTTACATTTAGAAGAGTGGTGATAGCAATAACTTGTTCTGATATAAAATTAAAGCTCTATTTATTATAATTACTAGCCGGTAGGACTCCCCTGCTGGCCAGGAGTTCGTCTGGGTATGCCCAATCCTCCTACTTATTGCCGCCGCCACATGGCAGTACTTGCATTGAAGAGGATTCCTATCACCTAGATACCATTTTCTTATCTATTTCTGCATATCAGTTTTTATAGTCGTGGTTGTACCTCGGTGATAATTTTCGGATACTATTAGAAGTTGAGAGTCGTGTAGCAGCAGCATGGGTAAATCCACCACCCTCCTCCCATATCCCAAAGAGAAAAGCGAGATGGAAAATGGGTAACAGCATCTATCTAATAATCACTTAAAATAATAGAAAAACTGTTGTTATGTTACCTCCCAGGCAAGCGTAAGCAGCAATAGCATTTTTTTTTATTTCAATAAACTGTACAATTACTTCAATCAAACAACGCCTTAATCCAAAAATAGTCTACAATAACGGGTTCGTGCTCTGTTACTGAAACCTGTTACTCAGGTGTATGTGTTGATAGATACACTAACTAATATTTTCTGTGTTTTATATAAAATGAATAACATACCAACTAATTAGGGTTAATTTCGTTAAAATATATATCATAAATTAACTTCATACAATCAGCAACTTTTTCGTGACGTCGTACGAAAAATTAAAAAAATATATCCACCCTATAAGGCAATATATGGGGACGGATATGTTTGGCAATGGGCTTATGATAGGCTGTCATGATGATGATGATGATTACAAGTTCGCAACGTGAATTTGAGAGGGAAAAAGAAAAAGACATATATATATATATATATATATATATATATATATATATATATATATATATATATATATATATATATATATATATATATATATATATATATAATTATGTCAGCAAATTATTATTCATCAGTTACTTAACAAGAACTCTAGAATCTTTTCCATAACACGACGAAACACCTCACGGCCGAAAATTACGAACCTAAAGACCTAGTTCCTCTTGGCACTCAAACAAAAAGCCAACGTTGTCCGAAACGTCGCGGGGGCTAAACAAAAGCATCTGAGATCATAATATCGCGCCACAATGAGCGGCCGGTGCTGGCAGCGCCGCGCGGCTTTGTCCGCCATTTTGCTCCATTTTTCTTAACACCCCCGGCTGTGGGAACAAGGCGCTGTAACGCGATCCCGGCACGTTTACGGGACTCTTGTTTTCGGAGAGTTTTTTGCTTCGAGACGTCCGTTGTATCGTCGCGATAGTACGGGAGCGGCTGAGGGTTTATACTCGTACTACCATTATGGTTTTTGAACGTTCCTATAGTCCATGTTCCTTCAGTTATTAAGATAGATGGTGTCTCTGCTAAATAGAGTTGGAAGAATAAAATCCTAGGTCTTTTTTAAATTTAATAACACGTATGACTAGAAAAATACATCAATTCCAGTACAAATTACACTAGCTACGTTCTCCTGAGATATATTTTATAATAAAAGGAATACTAAGTTAGTCCAATGTTATGGTTAACAGCTCATGAATATTTTACGTATGTCCTGTAGCTTAGATGTTTTAACCTAAAATATAGACTATTGTTTCATTTATATATACTTATCTTACTGATAAAACCTTATTTCGGAAAAAATACTGATTAGTCTCAAATATTTTGTAAGTTTTCCACTTTAATATTTATTTTCAACTATTTAGTGATTTTAATTGTGTTATTTTTGTTTGTTTCATGTACGTAACGTAGCGGTTCGACAGTTTTACTCAGGTAAACCATTCTTCTTTGCGCTGTACCGAAGTTTAATCTTCCAGAGAACTTCGTTTTTCTCAGTTAATTTTTAGAAATTAACACCATAGCTCCAGAAAGAACTTCTGCAACATGTGATTTCATTAACGGATTTTAAATATTCGTATTGTTATGAAAATATAATGACTGAAATAAATAGAAAAAAAATAAATAGAAAGAAAGCATAAAGGAAAAATCTTACGATTTATAACCAGTTTCTTTTTTACAGAATAAGGTGACAAACAAGCGCACAGTCCACCTGATATCAAGTAAATGCGGTGCTCTTTAGATATGTACATTTATCCTTAATTAAGAATTAAAATGCAGATGCATTGTCACCTCTGAGGACTAAGCCGATTCCTGCTACAACTAAGATAGCTGCAGCGTAGCTCTGCCACGTCAAAGGTTGGTAGTGGCGTAAGTGTATTCTACACTCAATTTAATAATATAATTTAAGCGACTATGGAATTTCCTAAAAAGATGTTTTGGCTTCCGATAGATGGCGTTGTAACCAATACCCAGACGGGAGAAGCATTACAAGAGATGCCCAATTGCCCATATCCCGTAGTAGAGTTATGCGAGCTAATAAAAGATTACGTATTACATTGAAGAGATTACAGATTACACTGAAGAGCAACTGAAGCTAGATTAATAATACTTAGTAATTCATTTTTAAGAAATATAAAAACCAGCCAAGAGCGTGTCGGACCACGCTCAGTGTAGGGTTCCGTAGTTTCCCGTCCGTCACAATAAGTGTTCCCACTTATGAGTTTAAAGGTGGGTATCCATTACGTTCGCGCTCCTGCAACTGCTCCCGGTAGTGGGTACGTGCGCGAACATGGAGCGTGCAACATTGCACGCTCCGCGGCAGGCGATGACAAGGAGAGACCAACCGAACAATTCGATAATACCCGACCCAATGTAATAAGTACCTACAGCGCCATCTCTCGGGGAATTGGGTTGCTAATTAATACATAGACGTGCCAGAAGTTTTCGGTGGTAATTTTGGATTGCGAGAACCGATTTTAATAATTCTTTTTTTTGTTTGAAAAAAGATACGATCAGGATAATAAAATATGTAAACGAAGTTAAAAAAATGCTTGCTTAAACGATTATACTACAAACTTAGTCCAGAAATTATTTTGTACAACTTTTTGTCTTTTTTGTACAAAAACTGTTTCCATCCAGGTTCAAAATGATTTTCCTAGAAAGTCCTTATAAAGTTCTATCTTTCAGATTTTTTTCATATTTTCTAAACCTATGGTTCAAAAGTTAGAAGGGGGGGGACACATTGTTTTTTACTTTTGGAGCGATTATTTCTGAAATTATTGACATTATCAAAAAATGATTTTAGTAAACCCCTATTCATTTTTAAATACCTTTCCAACAATATATCACACGTAAGGGTTGAAATTAAAAAAAAAATCATTTCCCACTTTACATATAGGGGGGCTACCCTAATAAAACATTTTTTTCCAATTTTTATTTTACCACTTTGTCGGCGTGATTGATATACATATTGGTACCAAATTTCAGCTTTCTAGTGCTAACGGTCACAGAGATTAAGCGAGGACGGACAGACGGACAGACAGACATGTCGAAACTATAAGGGTTCCTAGTTGACTACGGAACCCTAAAAATGCTCCAAGTTCTCTGTGCCTTTGCCTTTTAAGCATAAAAATTAAGACACATTTAATATATTATAAACTGTGCGTAAAAGTAATTTAAAATGTGACAAAACCGCGTCTGCTCGAGGATCCATACAATTAACGGTGTGAGTGAAAGAAATTGGCAATTCGGGCGCAACAAGGCAATCCGGCACGCCGCTTGCAGGGAATATTTGATTTGGCGCGGACTCCGCTCTCGTTTTTATTCGCGAGCGCGCCCTCCGCCGCGAGCTTCCGATCTGCAAAGCGTGGCTACGAGCTTGTATGAACCTAGTACCGATTTTTTTAAACTGTCTACTTAATTTATATAAAATTAATAAGATATAGGTAAACGTTTTAAATAATGAGCGTTTTAGTTTAAAACTAAAAAAATTTATTAAAAACCAGAGGTTTAGTTAAATAGTAGTTAAGTATTTACGATACAAAGTCATTACTGCCAATTTTTCTATAGCCATAGACCAAAGTAATGAGTTGCTTTTTCCTTTTTTATATTTTAAGATCTAGTGTTGTTTAAAAACTAAACATATAACATAATATCTTAATTTTAATATGGATTCGAGGTACAATCTTTGGAGATTGTCAAATTTAATTTTATAATAGTTATAGAACATTGAGGTCCGATTTTTCATTACTCAGTTAAAATTTATTTGTAGTACCTACCAATAAAATACAACATAAACAAATTAAAAATAACATTTGTATGAAAAAATAGATCAATTATTGTTTCATCTTTATGTTAAGTCAGGTTACAATTTAATTGATGGACAACTTTTACCTGACGATTAAAGGATCGGACCTAAAAGTATTATTATTTGGTACTATAAAACTAATACATAGGTATCACGTTTGTCTAGTATATGACATTAGTAGGTAATATGTATTTATACTGTCCAATTTTTATCGTTAAATCGGGTAGCACACACATTTCACGTTTTAATACAAGAGTCGTCACCCAAGCTTGTAATGCATGTCGCTTCTACCCGTGTGGAGAGAGGACGCTTAGTTCTATCAGGAGCTCTTCACGCGTGAACAAATCCTGTGGTTTGATTCTCAGTGCCTCGCGGCGCCGGCGTCCGTGTCGCTAACATCATCAGCGCCTCGAGATCGCGCCACCTCGCAAATCTAATCTCCAGCGGATCCGCGCAAATTGGCCTACCGCCGATTGCCAATCTGTCGGCGCGACTCGCGTAAAGTGGCCCAATATATCAAATAACCGTGAACGTTTCACTGTCGGCGCGTTTTCAATATATTTTATATTAAATTTGTAACATTCTAGTGTGCCTTTTGTAGGAAAATTTTGCCGTAGTACGTACGACAACGATAGTAGAGGTAATTGTATGAAATTTGCGGCAAATTTGGGCCGGGTTTTGTAATTTCAATATCATCATCACTATTATCAACACCATCATCAACCCTTAAACGTCATGAGACGCTCCCGTTGGAGGTAGAGTAGCTTGTTAGTAGCCAGCACTGCACCAAACCTTTATTATTTTATCTGTCTCGGATCAGCCTAGTTAGTTTCCTTTTTATAATTATATCGTCCTATCTTAAATAATATAAAACTGAAATACTTTGAAATTCCGTTTCTCATTTTGTATTTATTACTATTTTACAATTTTATGGCATATAGGGGCGGCGTTAGAGAATCTACTGCCACAAAATACCACTCCACCCCGTGGATTAGTGGGTTTTATTCGTTGCATAGCCACCCTGCAGCTATTGTGGCTGCAGCACGAATGAGTCGGCTCGACCGGCGAAGAACTACGCTCTCACACACTGCTAGCGTTTTTACGCAAATAGCAGCTCAGTGTTGCTGTGTTTCGTATGGTAAATGTAGAGAACTGGAGAACCTTTTTACTGGAATACTAGATGTCTATAGGCCACAGCATCCACTCATAAGATAAACTGTTTGCTCATTTGCCACCCTTATTGTATTGAAAAAAAAACATTAGTATGGGGAGTTTTGCACCTTTTTAAATAATTATAAAATAACCAAAAGTTGTGAGTTTTGTTTATGCTTTAGCAAATTAATTCGACAGTGCAACACACCGCCACAAACCTACTGATATGTTTACTTCGTTATGAATACTTTATATGGATATGTTCGTTCTTCGTTATGAATACGTTGTATGGATGTTATGTATTAAGTATTAAAATTAATAAATTATTGATTGCAATAAGAATCCATATTTTTATACAATTAGGGTTTATGTTCTATTCATTAGGGTTTAAAATTAAATTTAATAATAACGTTAAAGTTAAAGATATTTAAGAAATATTGGTTTAATCAAATTTTCATCAACTACATTATTTTGTTTCCTTCTAATAAATGTAGGTAAATTTTTTACCTATTCAATTACATTTTGTTTTGACGTTATTTTTAATCCATTATGGATTTAATAAGGAAGTCGAAGTAATTCAGTTCTTATAATTTAGCTTTAGGAACAGGTAAGGTTAACAACTAACGCCATCTAGAAGCGAATCTCGTAACTAATTTTATACTGAATTTGAAGCAAGAAATAAAAAAAACATACGTGTATTGGAATCGCCAGTTATAACACATTGATAATTAAAATGCATGATGATGATTGTGTGATGTATGATTGGAAGTTAAATGGTAAATGAATGTGAGACTTTTGCCGTTTGATTTAGTTTTAAGATTATAATCTTACCATACAAAAATCCCATGCGGGTTCTAGGCATAGATAACTGCAGCTGGTTTGTATCCTTTTGTGCAAAAAAATATTCTTTGGGACGCGTGTTACTTTAGAGAAGATTGACGCTTTATGGTGTTCTTTTTACCCGACTGCCCCTGAAAAAGAGTAATTTTTTCGAGAGTATGTATGTATATTTTTTTGGTAGGTACCTATATCTTGTATATCTTAAACAGCTTGATGGATTTTACCGTATGAAGTGTCAAATGTGGGAGTGACGTAGGCTACAAAATGTTTCTCTTTTCATCATACATTTTACACAGTTGAGTATTTTTAAATTACTGTTTTGACGATAGGGCTTGTTTAGTTTCGCATACATGCAACTTAGTGACGTTTTCCCTTATCGTTGACCAGCAGATGTAGCGCTACATCCAATTGAAATAAATTATTACTGTCTTTGGTAGGGTCACAGTGCAGGATACTATACATAGCCCCAGCACGAAGTACATCAGCACTATACAGCATTATACAGCAGGCATCCTGTGAGAGCGTAGTCCTTCCGCAGTCGAGCCGGTCCACTCGCCTTATGCCATAAATAACACGCTCCAGCGAATCTCTACGACGTAAAAATTTTCTTTAAATAGTCTTCGAGAGGCGTAATAGTTCAGAGGCCCAAGCGCTCTTCGTATATTTCACCGTTCCGAAGCTATCTGGGTTCGATTCCTGCCAGCATCAGTGAAATCGTTAGCTGTAATTTTAAGTGCTTCTTAGCCACGTGCTCTGCGGTGACTAAAACATCATGTCTAAGGAATAATAATATCTTATATACATATTAAGTCCACGGAATAGCGAGGCGAACTAATTGCTTCATTTTCTCTCAGAAATGAGTGGACGTCATGTCCAGGAGGGGGACTAATAAGACTGTATTTCACAGGATGTCAGGTATAATATATAGCCCTCAGAGGTGACAACGTACGTATATATATTAGTAGCATACTTTGTGTAATGTTGGCTGCAAGTGTTTAAGGACTGCAGTAGTCCACCAGGTGGATTGTAAGTTCGTTTAATAAAACTATTTTTACGGATTTTTATTCATGTTCCTGACGTTTCGTGTGCTTCACAGCACTCATGGTCACGGAGAGACAGGTGTTTGACGTTAGCCCGGCTCTCTTCAGCTTTGGAATATTCAAAATTAAAAATAAATTAAACAAGGTAAATTAAACGCGATAAAATTCGTAAAGTTTTATTCAATGTCAAATTTTCGAGTAAATATAAAAAATCATTATGTAAGTTTGCTTATCTCTTCAGTTTAAAAAAAAATTTGTTTGGTTTTGTTAGGTTTACATTATGCAAGATGCTGTAGCAGGTAAGGTGTAGGTATCGAGGCGGCCCGTGCTTCCGCTCTTTTACCCTTCCACAAAGTAAAATGTTCACACATCGAACTATACCTATTACTAGCGTAAGTAATACCTTAATGTGTTCGTACTACACTCCTTAGTTTGCATGTTGCTGTTTTTATATCGGTTACTTTCGTAGTTTGGTTGGAATCGTAATTATCGGATTTTAATAAGGCCAGCTTGTTCGGTTCGGTTAATATAGAATTGTTTTTTTAAATTAGGGCTTTCACCAAATTTTTTTTTGTTTACCAACAGATGAGGTTTTTGAAAAATGAACAGTATAATGCGATATTATATACATGTTGATGATAATAATTTAAATTATTTGGTCATTAAATCGAAAGCTATTGGGAGTCCTATGTTCATCAGTGGACTTTTACACGCTGTAACGAATTTAAAAAAATGGTCATTTAAAATACAAAAAAAGAGCCGTAGTTGTTTGTAATCCGTACTTAGCCACTTTGCAGATGCAAGCGATACAGTAAGTCCCCAGTATCGACATATCTGAAATGATTCTTCTTTTTGTCAACAGCCGTTATAATCTCTAATATATATTGTGAAAACTTCGAGATAGAGAATACTTAGATCATGACAAACATTTCTAAATAGTAAAGGTTTGATTTTTATGGAGTACCTAGAAAAAATCATGAAAATACATGTTTTTCTTTGACGAATATACTTAGAAAAAAATTTGCTAAACCACGTTAAAATTAACCTACATTGATTTTTTTTTAAGTTTACATTCTGTATATGCTTACTAAAGGTGGATATTAAAAGCTCTCTCGAATGCACATTTAAAAATTAATTAAATACGTTAAAAATTAATTAGTTTTCAAATTAGGTGAGACACCTCATTCTGTTTTATATAATGGATTTCCGCAAAGTAACGCTTGATTTTATTAATTATTTTAAAAAATTTGTAACCAATTATAAAATTTCTAAGTAAATAAAAAATATGAGAAAGAGTCCAGCGAGCGAAGTGTAGGACGCCCCGCACTAGATGGGGGGACGATTTTGTAAGATATGCAAGAAGTCGATGAACTCAGGTCGCTCCGTACCGGGTTTGTGGCACTCCTCAGGGAGAATTGGGAGGACTTATGAAGAATTAAAATGATAATTATGATCATAAATAGTCTTTACAACACTTTATTATGTGCAATAAATTAATTCTTCTTTCTAAATACCATAAATATTATTAAGAAATACAGTTATAGCTAAAATACGTTCCACTATTGGTTTCAATTCTAAGAAGTTAACGAACTTTACATGTGAAAGAAAAAAATATTCTTAGATGTTTCACTGAAACACCGAACGGGTGGTAAAATTGCAATTGATTATTTCTGTGACCCCGGTGAGGATTGAACTCGGGCTGTTTGACATAAAAATTTATAGCATGTGCTTACTCCTAAGCAGCTTTAGGTGACAAAGCATTTTGTTACTTTTAAATATAAAATATATCCAAAAACTATTAAGTTATTAGCATTACGTTTGGTTAACTATTCTGTTTCGCGGACAGGGATACCGTTTATACACTAATCTACTTTTATATTTGTGATGACATTAAATATGTTAACATTCTATTTTTAAACCTATTTTTGTGTTATTTTAATCAAATTATGAAATATACTTTTTATAAAACTGGAGGGATAAACGAACAGATGAACGTGAATGAATGAGCTGATAATTGAATGATGAATTACCACCTGGTGATTAGCGGCTACAGCAGTCCATGGATACCTGTATCCAAATTCAAATAAGAAAGATTACAGTTGCGGTGTCACCCGTGAGGACTAAAATGGAATGCCTCGTTTCCAGTAAAAAAAATCTTCGGTTATCTACACTCACCATAAGAAACACACCATTATTCTGCTCTTTTACGCTGGTATTCTGTGAAAACGAGGCCCTACCCCAGTTGAACCAATCCATAATATAGCTGCAGCAGGGCTTTACCACGTAAACCGATCGTATTCGCTTAAGTACTACTTACTTGTACTCATTGTAATTATGATGGACTCCCGGCAAAAAACGACACTTACCACCTAGAAAGTGAAACATTGTCATCCCTGTATTAAAAAAACGTAATTAAAAAAACGCTAGTAATTCTTATTTCGACGTTTTAATACATTGCGCCTTAATTTTTCTAAAAAAATATTGTTTTTTGTTTCGTAATTTCCTGTCAACTGCGTCAGGCAACAAAGCGTTCAGTGTATGGTATGTCTGTATGTTTGTCTGTGCGCGTGCATGTTTACGTTATTACTTGGCCGCTAACAATGTTGGTTGCTAAAGTGGCGCTGTTCCCCGGCACAAGTAACGTTCCTCCGCCAAGAGCCGCACTTCCCTCCCGGAGGCCTTCCCATTTCAATTACACCGTGTTATTCGATTGTCAACTTTATGGCGTTGAATATAAGGTAGAGAGTAAAATGCCGAGGTTGAACGTGGTAGCGCATACATTACCCATTGGCTAGCGAGGTTGTTCCACGTAATGATCCGCTTATAATATTTAAATCGTTTCCTAAACACGTTGCACTTGTCGCCGTAAATAACGGGGCACAGGAAATTACTGGTAAGTTGACAGTAATTCTTCTCTACTATGTTCACTGCGATGATAATGCCTCGGAAACTGTTCTCCGAAAAGTACAACTATGTTATTTAACATAGTTGTACTTTTCATGTGAAAAGTAATTTGCACATATAGTAAAGTAAAGTATATTATTCCTTTTTTCGCTTCTATACGTCCTACTTCTGGGCACAGGCCTCCTCACATTTCCAGCCATGCTATATTACGGAAACCTACACTTTTATCGGTACCATACGTGAAAGTAATTATAGACAAAACTCTTTTATTATTCGATCATGCAAATCTTTTAATGCTACAGCACATATTCACAACGTTCATATTGACTTATTTCATTCCAGCGTTCCCCAACTTAGGCGTTTACTTTCTAATAATTTCTTTTCTTTTCGATAGTGTATTGTTACTTGCCATATACTTGTATATACATATCTCTTTTGACACAATCTTGTTTGTTATAAAGTATTATATAAGTGAAAACTTGTAAATGGCCTTCATTTTTGTTATAATTATATTATTTTTGTAAATTAGCTGTAAGTTTTTCAAGCAAATAATAAATAAAAATAAATAGCTGTGTTATATTTGCAGCACGAATGGGTCGGCTCGACCGGGAAAGAACCACGCTCTCACAAAATACCAGCGTAACATAGCAGCTCAATTCTGCTGGGTATCGTATGGTAAGTGTAGAGAACCGGAAACCCTTTTTACTGAAAACGAGGCATTACCTACATTTTAGTCATCAAGGGTGATAATGTATTTGAATTTTGATTTTTGATTGAGAATAAATGTATATAGCTAGGTGGGGGCTACAGCACCCACTTGCCGGGTGGACCGTGTGTTGGTTTGTCACCCTTATTTAATAAAAATGGAGACTTTATACACCTTTGTTCGTCCTACTGGTGGGTACAGATCTCTTTTCATTTCTTAGAGGGATTAAGGGCAAGTTAGATCCGCCGTGGTGCTCCAATGCATGTTGGCGGACCTCACATGTTTTCGAAATGTTTTTGTTTTTTTTTTATTCTCTTTACTTAGACATGCAGTCTATTTATTTAGATATAGACTGCTTGTCCTGAACCTATTTATTTCTGATAACTGGTTGGATTTTATTACCTACATTGAACAACTTTTGAAACGCAGATTTTCAATTTGTATAAAACATACCTCTTAGTTGCTCTCGAAGGGAAAAAATAAATTTGAAAATAATTATTAATGGGAGAATAATATTATATAGACGACTGTAGAGATATTAGACTGTATATAACCTGCACACCAATATCCTTTTAAAACAACCCCGCTCTTAGAATTTCTTCTGTACCGTGGAGGAATTTTAGACAACTTCAAAAAGGATAATGTCCTCCAACACACTAAGTATTAATTCTTTTTTGTGTGTGTGCAAAATCTTCTCCAAATGTAAATCAATGTCTATGATTTTTTAATTTAAATAGATATTACCCAACAGGGTGGTCCAATATAAATATTAAGAACTGGGGACCTTCAAGAAAGGAGCTTACTCCTTTCTAAAGGGCCGGCAACGCACCTACAATTCCCCTGGTGTTGCGGTTGATCATGGGCGGCGGTAGTCACTTAACATTAGGTGAGCCGCATGCTCGTTTGCCCCTCTTCTATAAAAAAAAATTCTACCCACTACTGAGGATGGAAAAATAGGCGATGAAGTTTTTAATGTAATCATTTAGACGATACTTCAGTTTGAGCTTGGGCTTATAATATTCCATTATCCACTAAAAGGGTAAAAAATAAACTTTTAACCATAAAGACTGCCTTTTAAAAACTTAAAAAATATCAAATAATTTAAAGGCTTCAGAAAGTGTGGCTTGATATTCTTCGACAAATTATGTCTCAACACCGCAAAAGCACAGAAGCTATAAGATCATGTAAAATTTATTATTTTTGGTTTTATAGGTCATTTTCTTAATAAAAGTAAAAAATGTCATGTAAGGTTAAGCTGCGCATTTATTCATTAAGAACTAGACCCAAATCAATTAGTTGGACAGTAGGCCATACAAACAATTGTTACGTACTGGATTTGATTGCAGTCAAACGTTTAGCCACTACTAATAAGGTGTTATTACAACATGTCGATGTAACTGCCATTAATCGCAACAATCTCTACAACACGAAGCGAGACAGCTGCAGTTAGCCACACGTAATCAGTTACACGAAGCAGGAGTTTGACGTAGGTAATAATGGTGCAGAATTTGTCGCAAGACGAAGTAACACCGGCGCATGATCAGCTTTCAATCAGCGTTGTGGTCAAGGTATGCCTATTATATAAAAAAATAATTTCATTAATTATTTATATATTAAGATCCGGCATTCGTAGGATAAAATGCAACCTAGGTATACAAATAGAAAATTACTGTGGTATGATTAAAATATTTAAATTGTTACACTTTCACAAGTGATAATTTGGTTGATGGATAATGTTAATCCGATAGTTGTATTAAAGGTGAACAATCACATCTTATGGTAAGTGGATGTCGTAGTTCATAGACTTTCTATTCTTGATGAATTTTTTTATCCTTGATTAAGAATCATAATGTTTGTTACTCTTGAAGAAGTATATGGACCAGTAAAAGGGGTATCTACTTCTTGCCACTAATTAATTCAATGGCTCTACTAATACAATAAGAAAGAAGAGATAATTGACAAGGAAAAATTAGATTAAATTAAAAATAAACTTCAGAAACTCTTATGTAAAGCTTTCACTACTGATCTTGAAAAACATTTGATAAACGCACTGTTACTAAAAGCTTAACTCTTCCTCGTCACTTATCGATTGAACCGGCACCACGTGTCTTGACCTCGGAACAAACCAACTAGCACGACCCCTTTCATTGAATAATGCCGTGCCATTCGCAATTCGTCACGCAGCCACAATTGCAACACGCGCTACAAATATTTACCCAATTCCTTCTACATCGCCAGCTGTGCAGGAATATGTATACGTTTTACCAACTGATGCAGCAGTGTACTACGCAGTAATGTCGTAACGAGGATGAGGAAAGCGATAGAACCGCTCTAAATTTAATAATTCATTGTCGTATTCATTGGCACCAAATTCAATTATCCGGGACGTCCCCCGAGGTTCCTCCCCTCGCCGGGCCTCTCCCGGGACGCGCTCGATCTATTCTATTAACCCGACGTCGCTTACTAATTCAGTCTGCAATCACATTCGGTAATTATGTGACAATTCCCGCGCGACAAACTGTTGGGCGCGGGGCTCAGTTAGAGGGGATTATAGATAAAGTCCAAGTGTGGTGTGCCAATATGTTTGTTTACAATAATTTGCTGGTTTGTTCGTTCCTTGGTGTGATGTTTTAGTCTATTAAGCACATTTTTTTAAATTGTTTTTATTGTTTTACTAAAAATAATCAAGTAGTTACATGCTTGAGTTTCTTATACAAATCAAAGCCATTGACATGTTATCCGTAAAATAAGTGTTAGTTGTTGAAAAAAATAAATGGATATAAGCAACCACTGATCTTCAAGATACAATCCAAAAAAGTAATGTTTATACTTATTAATATGGGGAGAAGTGGTATGAAACAACAATTAACGTTTTTGTTCTTATAATATTATAAAAACGTGTTAAAATATAATATATTATACATAAATACATAAATATAATAATAAATTAATTTGAGTGGGTCAAAGAAAAGGACCTAAAAATGTAATTAGCAATCAGAACGTGAAAATGCTTTGTAAAATATTTATTTTTTTTTTAATAAAATAAAACAATAAATTCACATTAGGATGTTTTTACGCATCATGGAAGCATACACAAGTAGCACGGGGACAAACATCTGGACCGACGACGATTTATATTTATCATCAAAATCGTGTACAAAAAGACGGACTTAATGCAACAAAACATTGTCTTTCAGTGCTTATAAAATGGACACAAAGTGCAATAGATTCAGGAAACACTAAAACAACAAGGCAATTGCCCTGTTTATCAAAACTCACAAGTCTACTTGTTCACAAGTTACACTTTACAAGAAAGTTTTTACAAGTTCGAGTAAATTACGTTTATCAAAAAAATCTACAGGGCTTTTAAAATTTAACACTTGTAGGTTCTACTTGTAAGTTCTAAAATCAAAAACGTGTGCCGCATTCTTTTCCCGCCAGTTTGTTTTTGCTTTTTATTGAAACCTTCCTTATTTAAACGCATGGCTGTATGGTATATCGTCTGTGCCTAATTTTGATGGGACATTAAAAAAAGTAGTAGCACAGGTAGTAGCGACAAAGTATTTCCGCCTTTTATATATAATTTGAAGTGTATTCTAGAAATGATAATAAAATAACGATTTTACAACTGATTCGCGACAAAAAGTTCTTTAAGTCGAAACCTTCCATTAAATTCATAGGTCGTCTCCATATGACCGTAGTCAATTCTTGTTCTATATGTTCTTCGTTCCATTATTCTAATATTTCCATCATCGCTTGAGTCACTTGACTACATTTTAAAAAGGAAAATCAAATTAAAAAATATTACAGTACTACTTAAAACACTTTTAAGACGGAATGGAGAGTCGCTGGATACTCTTTGGATTTGCTATGATTTTCTACAAATTGTAACTTACAAGGGATTTTTGATAAACAAAATCACAAAAACAAGTGTAAAAATATACTTGTAAAATAAATAATGACCCTTGTAACTTGTAATTTACACGTGCAGTTTTGATAAACACATATTTGTGGTAATTAATTTTTTTACATGAAAATTGCTTGTAATACAAGGCTTGTAAGTTTTGATAAACAGGGCACTTACCTTCTTTGACCGCCTGTAAACTCACTGCTGCACTTGTCCCTGCCGCTGCAGGCTGGATTTGATTGAGTGGGCTTAGCAGGTGGTCTGACAATAACATTTTTCATGAATTTTCCATAGTTGCCGTTTACAATAACTACAGGACAAAATAAAGCGATGGATTCTCTTCCTTACGCCATACAAAACATGAAAATTAATAAATAATTATTTTATTTAAGTATAAACGTTTTTATGCATTGTAGAGCTACGCCGCAGTATTATTACTGAGTGTAGAACGATAGTCGTCTCGATCGGGGAAATAACAGCTTAATGCTGCTGTGTTTCGTATGGTCAGTGCAGACAACCGGAGATTCATTTTACTGAAAACGAGGCATTCCATCTTAGTCCTCAGCATAGTAAGATTGAGTCCTTAGCATTAGACATTTTGATTTTGTAATCGAAGATAGATTTAGATATTAGCATCCACTTATCCCCAGGTGGACTGTGCGCTCGTTTGTCACCTTTATTATATGTAAACGACGATTGTTTTTAATTGATTTTTAAGAATATTAGCTTTAGACTTATGACTACTTACGACTTCTATTGTAGGAGAGGCAAATCAAAATTAAAAACTAAAGAAGAATATAAGCTGTCGCAGAAGCTAAATCTTTTAACTTTACGTGCACACAAACTTCGATGAAGCTTCAGTTACATTATTTAACCTTGGATTTATATTTCAAGTGCATTTTCTCCAATGAAATATATACTCATTGTTGCAAAAGAAATATAGTTTCATAATAGTTACAGTACGGTTATTTTAATCCATAATTATATTTTTACAAACAACACAAACTAAAAATTTATCTTTTTAAAACTACTTATTTTTTCAATTACATCATATCAAATGTCCACTGATGAACATTTACCACAGTTGCCATGCTTGAGACGTCGTTCTGACCTTTCTGCTAGGTGGCGTGATGATTTTCATTTTCACACACACATGCACTTTTCTATAGACTTACTGTATGAACACATACACTTATATATATATATATATATATATATATATATATATATATATATATATATATATATATATATATATATATATATATATATATGTGTGTGTGTGTGTGTGTGTGTGTGTGTGTGTACAAAAGGAAAAACATAACCCTTCTTTACTAAATCGGAAAGGCATCATTTACCGTTTATATCTTTGCCAACAGGTGTGTCTTCACTGGAAGCGGCCAAGGACTTCACAGTGGATGGGCTCACAGGCTACAACGGGAAGAAGAAGAAGAAAAAACGCAGACATAGGTAAATATTAATGCTTTATTACAAGTTCATATATATTAAAAAAATACCTACCTATAACTAAGTTTTTATTTTTTCTACACCACCTAAAAAGGTGTTCTTAGGACATTAGAACGGCAAGTCAATAAATCTGTGCTATCACTTCCACAAGTCTCAACTGCGGAAGACCTTGTAAGTAGATGCGGCGAGAAACTCACGAGTGGTGCTCACAGCTCCTACAAGTAACCGATTGACCGATTTAAGTACCAATGCCCATAAACAACAGTTAACTGCAACCTACAGATTTGACGTCGCCTTTGAGGATCTGATGTAGATGTAACTAAATAACTAGCTGGAGTGCCGACCTGGTAAGACATGCAGGAAGTCGATGGACGCAGGTGACTCAGGACCGTGCTTAGTGGTATTCCCTGGGGGAGGCCTATGTCCAGCAGTGGACTTGTGAAGGGCTGTTATGATGATGATGATGATTTACCCAGTTGTGTCGTCCTTGGCATAGAAGGACCTCTACATACATACATAAACACTCACGCCTGTCACCCAGAGGGGTAGGCAGAGACTACAGACTTCCATTTAGCACGATCCTGACATACCTTTCTCGCCTCTTCCACATTCATATACCTACGCATACATGCTCGTCGGTTAAGGGTACTCTTAATTTGGCCCATTTTTAGTATATCGCCAATTTGGTCGACAAACTTCCGCCTAGGACGTCCCTTTCCGACTCTTCCATTCACTTCTGCAACATATATTTGCTTTGTCAGTCTTTCCGCATTCATTCTTTCTACATGACCAAACCACCGAAGCATTCCTTTCTTAATCCTGGTCACCGCATCATCTTGCAAACCACACTCTTCTTTTATCACACAGTTTCTCACCCTGTCACTCAGATTCAGCCCTAACATACTCCTTAGCGACCGCATTTCTACCGCATTTATTCTACTTTCGTGCTTCTTCTGCCACACCCAACTTTCACTACCATACGTTAAAGCGACCTCTACTATATATCTAAATATTTGCTAGGTGATCAAATTCCTTTTTTTTCCAGAATCGGTCTGTACCTATAGTTACCACCTTCTTTCTTACCCGTTTCCCTGGTGTTGTAGTCTGAAAGGTATTAAGAGCCAGCCAATTATAGACTATGAGGCATTTTATCTTAATCCTCAAAGTGACAACCCTTCAGTATTCCAGGTGGACTGTATGTTCCTTTTCACTTCAGTTCAATAAAAAATAAACATTAAAAAAAATAAACAAGTATTGAACACCGCAGAAAGTCACAGAATTAGCTTGTATGATAAACGCCTACCGTTAATTTAATTTTAAATGAAAAGTAGTTCTTTAACAAGCTCAGATAATTAATGTCTTGCGTGCAGAGATGTTTTTAAATTAATATATTTGAAACTAGGTTACGTTGGATTTCAATTAATTCACACATGTATTTATGTAGCAGGTGAGTTCCTAATGAGATAGTAAAATATACTCTCTTTATTATAATATACTCAGTGAAAAAATGAGATATTAGCTCAATTCTTAACAATTTTTCATCATTAATTTTTATAGATTTAGTGTGACAAACGAGTATACAATCCAGCTGTTAGTAAGTGGATACTGAGAGTCATAGATATCTACATAAACCCTCGATTAAGAATCAAAATTGTCACATCGAGGACTGAGATGGAATGCCTCGTTTCCAAAAGCCCTCGTAACAAAGTTTCAGCTCGTTAAAGTCCGTTGGCAAACTTAGATCCCCCCCGTTGCTTGGAGCTGTTACCTTAACAAAACGTATCGCACCTTTGACATTTGCCCAGCGCTGGTCTGAGTATTATGCGTCAGGCGTGCACGCGATGGTAATACCGCCATCTATAGGCAGCCATAAGAAACTTCTGGTATTTCTTATTGTCGAGTTCTAATGTCAACCAAGGGACGCAGGACGCAATACCAAAAAAATATAAAATCTGACTTACGCCAAGTTTGAAAATTTTACTAAACAAAGATTGTATAAAAAGGGTTATTATAATATTAAGAGATTTATGGAGGATAATAACCCCAGAAGGAGGTGATTGTTACTTCTAATTTATCTTGTGTTGTTGTTTGTAACTTTAATGATTGTAAACCGTTTTTTTCTATTAAATATGCCGCTGGGTTTCTTGCTAGTTCCTCCTAGGACAGAGGTATTTTCTAAACCCGTTGTAAATTAAGCATAATATTGAATAAAAAACTTTCTACTTTTACCCGCTAATTGTTATCCAAGTCTACCCATCTGCGTTCTGTTTCTGCAGCAGGACGATCTTCACCTCGTACCAGCTGGACGAGCTCGAGAAGGCGTTCAAGGACGCGCATTATCCGGACGTGTATGCGCGAGAGATGCTCTCCCTCAAGACCGACTTGCCTGAAGATAGAATACAGGTAAGTGGCTTACTTGGACAACTATCGCTTTGTGTGGTCTAATAATTGAATGATGTTAGTCGTCAATCATATATTTTTAAATTAATTGAAATAATTTTTATTCATAAGTATTTACTTATTATGTCTTAATAAACAATCAACGAAAGTTAAGTTACACTTATAAAGTTCTTAGCGATCCGGCCCGGCTTTGCCCGGATGGGATCTATTAATGTAGGCTTATTCAGATTTAAGGTATTGAAAGATCATTAAGTGCTTTCGTTTTAAGAAAAGTTTTCAAGCTTTTCGAATATAATATAATCTGCATCACTTCTGGTATTGCCCTCTATTTGTCAATCAAATTTCATTACAATGGACTCAGCCATTGTAATGAAATGTCCGACATTAGCTTGGACAGGTAGACAGACGGGACAGAAAAACCAAAATTTTAAAAATGATTTTTCGTGACTTAATGGCATGCAAATGGGGTTTATTGGCATGCTATTAAATCAATAACCATTTTTTAAACATTTAGCTCAATAAAATTCAGGTATTTTGATTCAAACGGTTCAATTTTACAATCGGAATAATTATGTCTTATATCTAAATAACTAATCAACAAGAGCTTACCGTTACGGCCTATTAAAGTCAACTGTCAACCGCAGGCCTTCCCCATAGATTGCCCCATATAGGAAATACTTTCTATAATTGGCACGCTTGGCACGCGGTTGGCAACGGCAGCTTTTTATTTATAGCCGTTATCAGGAAGTCGCTGCTGCCATCTCCTGGTTAGTTTCCTTCTGCCGCTCTCTCACGACTCCCGCGGGATGGTGTGGGGCATCTAATGGTTATTCTTACACCGCCACCACACGGTAAACAAGAGCTTAGTTACATTTTTAATGGCTATGATAATTTACTATTAATTAATTATATAGGTACTTATATAACACATGGCTATCCAAGTCAATTCTAAATTACTGCAATTGTGTCCACAACCTTAATGGAATACTGTTTATTAGTACAAAATGTTCGTAATTCACCAGCAATTCTCAGTATACGATAAAGATAACACGCGACGAGCACACAGTCCACCTGATGGTAAGTGGTACTGTAGCCTATAGATATCTACATTTATCTTCGATTAGGAATCAAAACGCAGATGCGTTGTCACCCCCGAGGACTAAGATGGAATGCCTCGTTTCCAGTGAAAAAGGGTCTCTGGATCTCTACACTAACCATACGAAGCTGCTATTTTACGCTGGTATCCTGTGAGAGCATGGTCCTTCCCGGCCGAGTTGACCCATTTGTGCTACAACCATAATATAGCTGCAGCGTCGCTCTACCGCGTACCAAAACAAGATGGAATACCTCGTATTTAATAAAAAGGATCTCCAGTTCTCTACACTCACGAAACACAGCAGCATTGAACTGCTATTTTGCGTTGATATTCTATTAGAGTGTGGTCTTTCCCCTGCCAAATAGACCTATTCGTGCTACACCCATAATATAGCTGCAGCATGGCTCTACCACGTACCTATGAAAATCTTTGTTCTATAACTTGACTAAAGCCCCGTAAATGTTATAAGTCAGCTGTAAGTCCCGCGGTTCGGTGGAGCGAGCGCCATTGTGTCCGCACAATTTGCTCGAAGAAAGAGCGAATAATTGGATTAGAGGCAAAAAAGCGCTCGTCTCGTATCGCGGTGGCCCAACAAAAACGTCTATTATCCACCTCACGTCAATCGCCGAGTAACTCGACACTCCGCCGATATCCGATGCGAATCAATCGGCCTTGCTACACTTAAATACGGTGACCACGCTGTTGACTTGCATTGGATTTCTCATGCGATACTCATGGTTTCGACCGTAAAACCGTGTAATAGCAGTGTAAGAATATCCCCTATCCCATATTATCCCGTGGGTATCGCAAGAAGCGACAAAGGGAAACAAAACGGAAATGGACAGCAGTCTTCCTAATAACGACAAAAAACAAAAAACTGCAGTTTGCAACCCGCTTGCTAAGCGTGGCAATTATAGCAAACATCTCCCTATGAGACAACTTACGGGGGAGGCCTATGTTCAGCAGTGGACTTTAAAAGGACGTAACGGTAACGGTATCTCATGAAACTTCAAAAAGTCTTTGTCTAGCTGATTGAAGAATTTTTTTAAATGATTTCTATGAAGTTTTGCATCTAAAGATGACCGTTTAGAGAGTAGAAACAAAGCTGCATTCGTTTCGCAATATTTTTTAAATTTTTTTTGTTTGTTTAATTTCATAGAACAGAAGTTTCTTTTAATAATTCCTGGTGGTTTTTATTTTAAAAACATTAAAATTGATACTTAATTGATAACTTTTTTTATCTCCACACCAGGATTTTGCCATAAATGAAGAATCCCAATTTCCATAATACTATCTCTTGGGTGTTTTAATAGGTGACAGAGGGAAATAAAACAAGGGATGAACTCAATAATTTAAAAAAAACCTGCGACTGGCAGCCCGCTTACCAAGAGTGGCCACTATGGTATATACTCCGATATAAAGCTATTTATGGAAGATGTTCAAAAGTGGACTTTAAATATGCTTAAATTGGTGGATTCATTAAATTCTTAGATAAAAACTTAGCCTACGTATAGTAGAAATAGTATCATGATGATGAAAAAAGTAGTAAAAAAAGTAATAATAAATGCTTACATAATGAGAAAGAAACGTGAACGTTTACCGTGTAGTGGCGATATAAGAATATCCACAATCCGATATCATCCCGTGGGTGTCGCAAGAGGCGGCTGAGGGAGACAAATCAAGATATGGACAGC
This sequence comes from Parnassius smintheus behrii, assembly GCA_036936625.1. Classification (NCBI taxonomy): domain Eukaryota; kingdom Metazoa; phylum Arthropoda; class Insecta; order Lepidoptera; family Papilionidae; genus Parnassius; species Parnassius smintheus. Next base: position 1,168,137 of record JAUPFT010000019.1, read on the forward strand.
AGCGTCCTCCTAATAACGCTTAAAAATAAAAATACTGCGGTTGATAACCCACTTGCCAAGCATGGCAACTATCACAAATATCCCCCGTATGAGGAGCTCTGTGGTGGAAGCCTACCTCCAGCAGTGGACTTTAATAAGCTGTGACTACAACGGAAGAGGACGTCACAATCTACAAATGCTGACCACAACTGCTGGTGGTGCATTCAGCTAATTAAACAACAGGCGCTGGCCACCGACTATTATTTAAATCAGGTTAAATATCTTCATCTTTCAGCAGTCTTTACAAAAACTCAAGTCAGAAAACTACCCATCGCTTCAGAAGCTCCTTACTCGAGATTTTCTAGGTAGCAGGATTCCATTACTGAATCCGTCAGGGTAAGTTTCACTCCCTTTTCAATTTCTGCTGCTAAGAGTACCGCTCGGACTATTGTGTTTTTGGGGCTGAAGGGAATAGAGAGCAGGTATAATTAAAGGCTGTGAGGAGGCATTCCATCTTGATCCATAGTTCCTTAACCTTCATGGTTTGAAGTTAGCTGCAGTCCATGCAATGCAATAGCCACTTACCATATGGTAAATTGTAAATTCGTTTGTTATTTTTTTGAAACCGCCCTTATTTTTAATAAATAATATCTCTCTTATTAACACAGACATCTCTAATTGGAGTGTCCGCCATCGTCCAACATAACAGTCACAGTAGTGGCAAATCAATGTTGTAGTGAATTTGACACTTAGGCGGGGCAACGCGATACTTTGCACAGCATCCCGAGCCCCGACCAGTTCGCGGAAGGAAGCTTCCCTCTACACCCATTGTTAGCAATTACCCGTGTGCTTTTATCGGAGAGATTTTTTTCTTCTTCAAGATATACAATTCGATGTAAGAAATCCCATCAACTAAGTTATGACGATATTAAATCAAAATTAATGTATGGCCTTACTATCAACTTACCATTTGGTGAAAAGTCATGATTATCATTACAGCACTTCACAAGTTCACCGCTGAACATAGAGGACTACGTTGTAGAAGCAATGTCACAAACCACGTTCTTGAGCCACCTGCATCAGTCGATTTCCTGCTTCTCCGACCAAGTCTTCGCTTAATCTAGTGGGGGAATCCGCCCTATACTTTACTAACTAATACGAGGTTGCTACTGAAGGATCTTCCTTCCCCATCAGTGGTCGGTTTTTGAGCTTTATGGCCGGCCCATTGCCACTGTAGTTTACTGATCCGGTGCATTATGTCGATTACTATGGTTTTACTGTGGATATCGTCATTTTGTAGTCTATCACGCAAAGAAATCCGGTATGTTTATACACATACTTTACGTTAAATCTTTAGAGCCACCCTGCAGCTGTTTAAATAGAATTTTATTTACTCAGTATAGACCAAATTTAATGACGTCATATAGTTGCAGAAAAAAGCAGGGTGTAAACGTACCTACTACCCCATAACATCCCGTGGGTGTCGTTAGAGCTAACAGAAAAGAATGTCCTCAGGGGTAACAACACATCTGCATTTTGATTCTCAATCGAGGATAAATGTAGATGTCTATGGGCCACAGCATTCACTTACCATCAGGTGGACTGTGTGCTCACTTGTCACCCTTATTCTATAAAAAAATAAAACAGTAAATGGGCAATAGCTTTCACCTAATAAACAACTCAATAAATAACTAAAAAACTTAAAATAATATAAATCTGATGTTGCCAACCCGCAGGCCAAGCATGGCAACTGTGTCGCATATCAACTATTGTGTATTAAGTGTTTTGATTGGATCGGCTATAAATAATATTTATTGAAAAAAAAATTCTAAGAATAATTTCCAATTGGTTTCAAAAATACATCTAGGGTGAGAATAACCTGCAAGAGACCCAGCAGGTACCTATAGAAAAAGAACAACTAGCAATAAACTATATTTCATATTAGATTGGTAGCGGTCGCGTCGTTTCCATGGGTTATTAACATCTATATATTCCTTAATTTTATAATTACCTTTTTTATACAATATGTGTTTTGCTTCTCGATGGATATACTTCGTAAATAATTCTTGATGTATCATGGCTGCAGCACGAATAAGTATACTAGGCTAAAGTAGCGCCATAATGCTGCTGTGTTTCATATGAGTGTAAGGAACTTGAGACCGGAGAGTACTGATATTACTGTACTGCATTTCATTTAGTTTTCGGGCGTGACAATGCATCTGCATTTTGATACTTAATCGTGGATAGATGAAAGTATATGCTATGTTAAACGTAGTAATCCCACTATCATGTTTACATTCAATGCAACTCATGATCAATGCGTGTTGTTTAACTCTAATACTACTTTTAACTAGATTTTAATCGCAACTTCTTCCGCGTAGAACTTTAGAAAAATCCTGCAGATCTATAATAAATCTTTGGTTTGCTGGGACAACGTTTGATCAAAGTTTGTTTCAGTAAGTGCCAATAAATTTAAAATAATCTTTTCTGACACTACACTTTCAATATACAGTAGTAACAAATGAAAAAGAAGTGTTTCATTTCATCCAATTCTTTTGTTTCATAAAACGGATATCAACTGATAAATATAAACTTTATAAATCGAGATATGTTTCAGCAGTTTTTTGACAACAATTGAAATAGTGGTCTTACTTTGGGCAATAGTTATATCGAAAGAACATAGTTTTATGCGATTGTCTTGAGTTATATACCGGCACGTGAAAAAAAATTAAAACAAAATTGATGGGATATAGAATAGATGATGGCAGTAGTGGTGGCTACAGCATCCACTTACAATCAAGTAGATTTTGTTCGTTGGTTTTTTTCCTGTGAAATTGGCCATTTTTGCACATCTGCATTACTTGAAAGTCGTTTTAAGCGCTTACAAACTAGTATTGACTACTATACCGACTAACGGTAAGTGATGATGCATCCTAATATGGTAAAGTACACTGACTTAGCATTACAAAAACCTATTCACTGTTGGGATTTTCAGATATCCAGTACGCTCGAGAGGTAGATTAATGAGCACGGTTGATACTCTCGCACTGATAATACTGTTTTCTACTCCCAATCTGTGATGTCTGATTAGTGATTACAAGCTTATGAAATCTTTGGACAAAAATCTCACACTCACAACAACCCTTAATAGAAAATCAAAATGAGGAAGCGTTGTCACCTTTGAAGACTAAGATGGAATGCCTCATTACCGGTAAAAAGGGTCTCTGGTTCTCTACACTCACTATACGCATAGCAGAATTAAGGTGCTTTTTCACAACGGTATTCTGTATGAAAGTTGTTCTTCCCTGGTCTAAAATACCTGCAGCGTGAGTCTACCAAGTTAAAAAGCCAAATATAGCTATGACTGCCACCTTTTTTTAAATAATAAAGAATTTATGATTTCATAGAGGAAGAAAAAGAATACAGACTTTGAAAGAGTAATCTTTATTTAAATTTGAATGCTATTTTTTTCTTTTTGCTTTGCATGTCGTTTTTGTTTAGTGTTATAGCTGGCGCTAAAAATTTCCGAGAAAACAATTTCAGCGTACTTTATTAAAGTTATAAATTATATAATATATTGAAGTACTTATATACATTGTTGGTCTAGTAGTTGTTAGCACGAATTCTTATCATGTGGGTTCGAAGCGCGGGTGGCAAAAATCAGTGTTTGGGTTTGTCTAATTCTCATTAGGTACCCATATCTGAAACTAAAATAGTAAAACCTAAAATAGTAGTGGTTCTGCACCTGATTTGATGCCTTGATTTGAAATTATTATTTTGAACATTATTATTGAAGTACGTACAAGTACTTAAAACAGAGTACCTACAATACTCTCTACTCTGGTTAAAGTATGGCATTATTTATTTTTAAAAGTCCTATTTGGTTTCTTGTCGATTCTTTCCAGGTCAGAGGTTTTATCAGACCAGTGGTAAAAGCGCAAATGACTTCGAATAAGTGTTCTGGTAATCTTTACTGAATAGAAATTATTCTATTCTATTATTTATACGTGGTAGAGCCAATTTTATGGTTGTAATATAAATGGAATGGTCGGTTCTACCGGGGAAGAACTACGCTCTCACAGAATACCAGAATAAAGCTTAATATTACCACGTTTCGTACGGTCAGTGTAGAGAACCGGATAACCTTTTTACTGGATATGAGGCATTCCATTTTAGATCTTAGGGGTGACAACGCATCAGCATTTTAATTCTTAAACACTGATAGATTTAGGTGTCTATGGGCCACAGCAGCCACTAAGCATCAGGTAGGCTGTGTGCTCACTTGTCACCCTTATTCTATAAAAATATTCCTTTCTATTCTGTGTTAGGGTGAGAATAGCACCCTAGTGCAGCTCTACAGCTGCAATAATTGTAAAATATAAATAAACACTTCCGCAGCGTCGAGAGCGAATGCTTATAATATAATTGTTGCAAGTTCTAAACAATTTCTGTTGGCACGCCGCGAGATGGTAGAGTTCCGAGATTGAAATATATTGCAGTGGCAGCTCGCACAACAATACACAGGTGCATACTTACTGCCGTTATAATTACGCGTAGCTACAGCCATAATTATTATTAATAGTTTTTCCGTCCGTCGGTTACACACAACGGGGCTCAAGTGTCGCGCCTACCCTCGGAAACTGCGGGGAAAACACAAATTCAACCCCCGTACTGTCGCACCCTCCCCCCCCCCTCTGCATTTATGAAAATTTCATTCCCGAACCTGTATCCAGTTTACAATGTAAACTAAGCTCTAATCAGACCGCATAAAGTATATCGCCACTTAATTCGTTCAAGATGGAAAATCGCCTGGCGGCATCTCCAAATTGGTTCTTATCTTATATTGTTTAGAGTGTATTTTCCCGTGCTACGGGGTCGTTATGAGCGATGCTTTAATTTTCGGTATAATGGCCTGCTGGAGATTAGGTTTCCCCAATTCCGGCGCGCGACGCACGCTTCATTACTCTGTACCAGCGTCGATCCCGTGCCTACCCTATTCACTACGAACCACGTAATTAACAATTACACACACGTATCTTTCGAGAGGAGAACATCTACAATTTATATTAGGCATTATATTTAGTGCGGATCATATAAAATAAAATATTTAAATTTGCTTTCTCCCTTCACTTAATTATGACAAATGAAAGAGACAGCTATAAGTAGACAGTTAAAACTTAAGTGATATTAAACGATTACAATTAGGGGCGTACGAATTACGGGTCATATTGCATCACATATATCTAAAGTAACTTTACTCTTTAAAATAATTAATTAAAAACTATTTGTATTATCTATAAACCCTACGTTAAGGGTAAATCTTTATTTAAAAAAAAAAAACAAAAAGAATGATCTTACAATTTCTTGTTGACATTGACGCACTAAAACATAAATTAAAATAAATGAAATAATAATTGAAATGACGTATAGTACTTAATTGCAACTCGATTCCTGTAATGATGAACCAAGCCACCGGCATCGCTCTGGAGATGATTTAAATTGCTCGAGTACTTCTTTGTTTATACTTAAGTGCGGGCCATTCAATACACCTTCGACGTCAGTACGTGTCGACAGCGCCATCTAGCGAGTGCGCGTGGCATCCCGCAGCTATGGCAACCGTGTGCTCATTGGCCACTTCTGTACTCAGCGAATGTGGTAAAATGTAGTAAGCGGCTCCAGAGTCCACTCAATTTTAAATCTTAAAAACTATATTTTTCTAGCTATTTGCATTAGTGTTGGGTATTGGCTGTTGCGATTATTTTCGGCGTTTTATATTAGCGCCGCCCTTCTGAACGGCATGGCGGATCGTTGTTACGTTGGCGGTCTGTCTTTTTGCATTTGTTTTGTTTGCATTTGCATACGTGTGCTAGTCGAGTTACTTTTGAGTTCTTGATTAAGATTTTTAAGATATTTTTAATTAATATTATCGCTACAGAAATGTAAATAATTTAATTTATCAAAAACAACAGTCTAATTAAACACATAGGGATAATTTAAGTAGAATCTACTTATGAGACATTTAAATCCCGACGGCATTTAATTTTGTTGTTAATTTTTAATAATTAATTAATTATATTTATGTGAAATATTTTAAATATAATATATAATGTTCATTTCATATTTTATATAGCGTATAATATACATTTAATAAAATAATTTTACGGAATCTGTAGGTACTTATGATTCCTGATTACCAGTTGCTTCGCCCGGGAGAATAAGTTGTTTAACTCGGGCTTCCCTATATATGTTATAAAAACTGCTGGTAACAAATACTTATTAAACGTAAAGAGTTACCGTACGATTACAGCCAATTAAAGTCCACTGCTGAACATAGCCCCCCCCCCCCCCATCGATTGCCTCTGTCGCCTCTTACGTCACCTGAGGGATGATATGGGGTAGTGGATACTCTTACACCGCCACTGTGGTAACATATTGAGTAAAGTTTTTAAAAAAAATATTGAAATGTTTTTGGAATGAAAGTACATAGTTATAAAATCCACATTGTTTAACTGAAATTCCAATAAATCTCAGAATCTTATTACATCTGTTAAAGTTGGGTGAGTGCTTCAAAAAATAGCGTTTGTAGTTTGTAAGTACTTACCTTACGGCACTATATCTGGTGACGTCGGCAACTTGATTAACTAACACGTTAGACTAACAGGCATCTGGTCTTTTTTTCCTGTCAATGATCTACCAGGGGAACATTCAACTATACTTAGAATGTTTAAAATTATCCCGTGTAAATGGGAAACTAATTATTTTCGTTCCTAGTATTAGTGCTAAGTTTAAAACCATTTAGACAGTTAATTACGTTTATTTTAATATGACATGTCATAGATAACTTATTCTAGAATCTGCTTTTGCAACAGCCCATGAGTTCACTGCTGGGCATTGTCGTTGTAGGAAGGTTTCACCACAGTAGCCACGTTGACACCTCTACTCGTCGAAAGAGGTTTGACACTTACCTATATAATAAGATGTTGACCAATCCCGTTCTATTTACTATTAATAATTACATTAGGTCGGGGAAAAACTTTTTTCGTTTTTGTTGGTAAAAAATTGAAGAAAAATCTCTTTGCTTGTAGTGATTGTATCTGGCTGGTTTTAATATCAATACATATAGGACATTAAGACCTACCTGTGTCTCGCACTTCAATAGCAGCTTGGCTCTACCACATCGAACTGCAGCCTTGTCCTACCACGTCTAACTAGTATCAAAGTATTCTATGTTAGTCCTGTCTGGGTGACGATGCATCTGAGTTCATTCTCGATTGAGATTCATACCCAAGAACATGTTGAGGCATAATACAAGACCATCATATATGGGGAGACAAAGTAGAGGTAGTTTTAGTTTTTTTTTTTTTTATAAAATAACAGTGTAAAACGAGCACACAGTCTATCTGGTGGTAAGTGGATGCTGTGATTGATAGACATCTACATTAATCCTCAATTAAGAATCAAAATGCAGATGCGAAATCATCTTTGAGCACTGAGATGGAATGCCTCGTTTCCAGTAAAAAGGGTCTCCGGTTCTCTACACTCACCATACGAAACACAACCGCATTAAGCTGCCATTTTAGGCTGGTATTCTGTGAGCACGTGGCCCTACCCCATTCGAGTTGACTCTTTCGTACTACAACCACAATATAGCTGCAACGCGGCTCTACCACGTAATGTTACCACGTAACACGATAGCCTTAGACTCCTCACACATCACCTACAGAACAAGATAGAGGAATGAATACTCTTACGCGTTCATTCGGCTCATTTGTCTATCTTACTCTAAAAAAGTATGTTCAACAGCTTCGTAGAGTCAACTCTACCAACATCTCACACATCATTACCACCGTGTCTCTACAACATCGAGCAGCTTGGTTCTACAACGTCTAATATTTTCTTACAGGTATCAACACATTCCATGTTATTCATCTTGGGGTGACGATGTATTTGCGCTTTATACATCATCAAAAATAGACTGAGTAGATATGAGAGATATGAGAAAGCCATCTGTCGGGAAACAAAAGTAAAGTTTTTCTATACTTAATTTAAGCGCCTCTAGCGATATCAACAGAATAAGATTTATTGATTCTCTTATAGTTTTCCTATGATGTCATAGCTCAGTAGAGTCGTCTCTACCAACACCTCGCAGTTCAATACCATCGCGGCTCTACTACATCAAACTTTTTTTTACTTATCATAAGCCAGTTCTTGACCACAATACCACCTTGTGGTAAGTGGTGATGCAGCCTTAAACGGTAAATCGCACTGTCTTAGCGTAACAAATGCCTGTTCACTCTTGCCTTGGAGACGCCCAGATTGGAGCACCAGCCCATATGTGACAGTAGTACTCCATACACGACCGCACTAAACTTGCACTTTATGTAAGATAAGAAGCTGCTCTGGTGTGAAGTACCGCCGCACCCTTAATATCAAGTTGTAATAACATCAAGTTTCCTTGCAGCTGCTTTAGCATTAGACTCAATGAACAACCCATAGTTGAGGTTCGGTGAAAATTCAATCCCTAACAACTGAAGGCGGTCAGTGTACAAGAATACATTCCGGAAAATAGGAGTCAAGGTGAGCAGGCTCCTTTTAGCGGTGAAAAGTAAAAAGTGAACAGAAAAAAATACTGCGTCCTGGTTCACGTCTAAAGTTTTCTTACTGGTATCGAAACATTCTATATTAGTCCTATCGGGGTGACGATGCATCTTCGTTTTTATTCGTAATCGAGAATAGATTGAGGCCTAATATTGGACGGTTATCTATGGGGAGACAAGGCAAAGGTCTTTCTATGATTCCCTGAGGCACCGACAGAACAAAATTGTGTAATGGATTTTCTGAAACAACCAGTGCCGTTGGTGAAGTTGGTATTTTGTTAGAAAGCAAGTTCTATATCTTAGTTGAGTCATCTCTACCAAAATCCCGCACTTATAATAGCTATAATAGCAGCATGGTTCAAATTTTTCTAACGTTATTTTACCGGTAACGAGGCACGATCTTATTCAGCATCGCATCTGCGTTTTAACGCTTAATCGAATATATAGGTCATAAGTTGGAACTGAAATATAGGTGTCACCGTCTATCGAGAGACTAGTTTAGTTCCCAACTAAACGCAGAACCTAACAATGAAAGCGATTGAATCGCCGTGTACGAGCCGTTCGGGATTAGATTGCATCGGAAGCCGATCCAGTTTCCCCACAATTACACGAGCAAGTGAGGCGCCCGCCCACTGGCCACCCGCCCACACCTGCTCTAACCATACCACTTGCTACTTTTTACTTACAGGAGATAGAGTCATATTGTGCTTCTGTAGTGTTTGTTCTTTTATGTCTGACTGATTAGGTAGAATGGTGCATATTATTCGACTCTACTATAGTTTGTAGCATTTTCGACATAAATAAAATACTTAGTTCCTTTTATTCCTGGGATTCTGTCTCGATAAGTGTACCGTCCTGTATGTTGTCTATTGCTAACTAGCTACACCCAGTGTAATGGATGTACCACAAGAATTTGTAGTGTTTTACTTACATAAAATATTTCACGCTCTCTTACCACGTTTTTATTTACGCACTTTCTTGTCTATCTTTATTTTCAGCAAAAAACCGCAATCGGTTTTCAAGTTACTTCCCAATTAGCTAGAGTGTTCACGGGAAATTCATGACTTAACTCCTCCCTCTCTGTTCCATCATCGGAACACCAGACGCTCGGCTGGTCTCCACCCCTTAGTTTTCAACATACTAAGCGAATTTTTAAAACGAAATGGTTTGCATACAGTAAAGCTATCTTTATATCCAATTAAAATGTAAGTGTCTGAAGGCAAGAGCGAATAAGTAGTAGTAGTAAGTAGTAGTAATTTTTTATGCTAAGCCAGTGTGCTTTACCGTTTCCTGCATCGCTACTTACTTTCAGGTGGGAGGTAGTAGTCAAGCTTTATTGATAGCTAAAAAGGAGACATCAAATTTTTTTACATAGCTCATAACTGTAAAAGTTGTAATGTTGGTCGCCAATTCAATTATAATTATTCTCAGTTTGTTTTTACGTCTGTAAGTAAAATTACCAACTGAAGATTTTATTAAGAATTTGTACAGATAATTATGAACCATAACTTTACACTAGTGTTACCGCTTATTTTCCCTACAACAATAAAATTTTAATAAATATATCTATTGTATCTAATCTGCGAAATTAGAATTGGTGTTGTATCCTAATACATTGAAATTTTAGAATATTTTCACAGTTTTATTTTGTCACATTAACAGGCCTCCGTCGTAATTCGGAAGTAAGGAAATTCCCACTTCCCAGTCTGTCCACGTCCGTAGCCAGTGACAGCATACCGGGCGCAGGTGGACGTCGGGATGGTGGGAGTGATGTGGGGTACGGTCGCGCGGGCGGAGCCGGACGTCCGGTCGAATTTAGCAATTAGCGTGCGAGCCAGGCCGGCTGATGCAGTTTTCAGAACCGAACCCCCATTTACCTACTGACTGAGATTGAACACATGCTCGTGTTCGTCAATAGAATAGAATGGAAACTTTTTATTCAATACACGTTATACTGAATAAAAAAGTTTCCATTCTATTAAAAGTCACCGTTATGTTTTATTTACAAATGGTTCGCCAGATACCTCGGTACGGGGAATAACCAGCAATAAAACACGGCGGGATTGTTTATTTAAAATTTTACAATGATTAAAATTACACAATAATTTAAAGAAAAAACAAAGTTAAACAACACAATACAAATTAGAAATAGCTTGGTAGCGATTACTAAATTCCCAGGGGTTATTATTATAAATTCCTTAATATTATGATAATTATTTTTATGCAATTTTTGTTTAAGAAAGTTTTTATAATTGGCGGCGGTTGAGTATTTTTTTGTTGTAAAATCGTATATACATCACCTCAAAAATTAATTTCTGTCTATGTGGAAGTCTAAAATATATGCTATTGTTTTAAGAATATGCGAATTATGGGCACATACATTTTAAAAAAAAGAGAACACATCTTTCTTTAGCCCATAATCAAAATACAGGTTGCGTTGTCACCCCTGACGACTAAGAAGAATATTTGAAGTTTGGCGAATAATTGCAACGCTTGTTTTTAATTTTGTATTTTTATTTTACTATAAACTCTCAGAAATTTAAAGAAGCCTATGAGCTGCTGTGGGACGTATGTAGGCTGTAACTTTACTCTTTTAGCTAACAATTATAGAAAATAATTTGATTAGAGTTCGTCTAATTTAAAATTGCTCGCGGCTTTCTTTGAATTTTGGTGGGTTTTATCACTTTTATCATATAATTTTTATAGAATAAGGGTGACTGATGTGCACACAGTCCACATGATGGTAAGTGTACCTAAAAGGAATAATTTGGTCCATCCAGACATCTAAAATCTACATCCATCCTCGATTAGGAATCAAATGCATTCTTACTCTTGAGAACCAAAATAAAATGCATAGTTTCCACTAAAAAGTGTTTCCGGTTCTTTACACACACCATACGAAAGATTAAACTATATTACACATAAAACTGCTATTTCACTCTGGTATTGTGTGCTGTGATCGTGAGCGTGACCCTTCCCCGGTTTTTCCTAGACATAAGGGATTCCTTCTTATTACTTAGGGGTGACATCGTACTTGCATTTTGATTTTTAATCGGCTAGTGAATGCTGTAGTCTATAGATATCTATAGGCCACTTGACTGTGTGTTCTTTGTCGCCCATACTTCTATCAAAAATGTTGACATTTGGGTTAAGAAATTTCAGTTTTCTTATATTCAAAAATAAAGAGTTTTCATTTAATTTCATTTCAATGTCTCCGAGTATCTGCTAAAATGTTGTAGACTGAAAATTATTAATGTTATGAAATCGTTAATCATAATCTAGCTGTTACTTGCTCGCCTGGTTAGATAAACCTTAAGATTTTTTGTAAAAGAAAAGCTTTAAATTGACGTAAAAACCGATTTAAAAAAAGAATGAAATGGACTGGGACCACGTTCTCACAGCATACTCTATAACTCTAATAACTCAGGTGTGACAAATCATCTGCATTTTGAGGATAAATGTTAATGTCTACGGGCCACAGCATCCACTTACCATTAGATGGACTGTGTCCTGGTTTGTCACCCCTGGTTCTATAAAAAAAATATATATTTACTTCTCAAAAATTCAAGTTTCCTTACGATATTTTCTTTCACCGCCGAGCACGTGGTAAATCAACACTTAAAATTGCAATCAATAATTTTACTTGTGCCGACGTGTTTGAAACTGGGTTTCGCCCCTGAGCTACCACGGCAAAGTCATAAAGCCGGGGGCAATTCGGTCGCAACAATTGTCGGGGGCGCTTATCCGACGCACTGAGAGGGTATAATCCATGTTCCGATGGACCCTTGCATTACTGTACCATCACTGCTAGACACAAGTGGGTCGACTTGATTAAAATGCCGTATGTCGCCACTTGACGCAAACTCTCCTTGTGCTATAAACATTTGTGTTAAAACGTTTTTAGGTAAACAGTAAGAATATAAAAAAAGGATTTATTGTTCAGATAGGGTTAATTTAAGTGATATTGGAGGAACCTGTAAAAAATTTTGATGCTTATTTAATCATCAGACCATCAGTAAGGCAAATTAAAAAAATATATTTTATTGTATTTTTTTTAATTTGTCGGCTTATGTAACAACTAGATGCAGTTTCCAGTTTCAAGCGGTTAGTTAAATTTAGGTGACATTCGATTTATTCATGATACAGGTTATGGCAGAAGAAATAACAACCAAGGTTTACCTGGGCTTGCTAAGAATAAGAATTACCCATACCTTTTGGGTTAAGTCCAAATAATTTATATATTACATAAAATACAAATTATTCGAACTTTACTTTTTAACTTTAATATTACATATCCTTAAATATCTCTTTAACAATTAATATCTCTTTAATATTCATATTTTCACCTTAACCAACTGTCGCTTATATAACTTGGAAGGAGCTTTCGTGTTTTTGACGAAGTTAAAAGATGTCATAGTTATTTTTATCATTATTTGAATTTTACTCAAATTACTTTTATTTGAAAGCAACACGGTTCATCTAACCAAATTGGCGATGTTTTGAAAATGGGCCACATTAGAAGTACCCTTAACCGACGTGAAGGAGGCGAGAGAGGTGTGTCATGATCGTGCCAAATAGAAGTCCGTATTCTCAGCCTACCCCTCTGGGTGACAGGCGTGAGTGTTTATTATTTTACGCTTCGTCTACTTTTAGCCATGACTACTTAGTTGATCCAATCACTGTAACTGTGATCGTAATAAGCTGCATTCAATTGTGCCGGATAAACTCTAATAATCGGAGATATAAAATATTACTGTACGTCCTGTTACCGAATACACGTTCTTGTAAGAAACAAGGATTGGTATTCACACAATCTTTACGCTTAAGAATTTGATCGATCGTCTCGTATCGTTGCTGCTTGTAACTGCTGATTTGGGTCTTACCTTGTGGTAATAAGGGATTGGCTCCGCCAATCATCCAAAACTATAGAGATTTCACTTCTGACTTTTGTACATTTTAATAACAAATAAAAAAAAACAAGTTTCATAAACATTTTTGTGAAGGCCCTATGGCGCAGTGACCTTAGGAATGAGATGCGGAGCTAAGGATCGCGTGTTGAATCCCGCACGGAAAAAGAACTTGTGTGTTCTACAAATGATTGTTCTGGGTCTGGATTATTGTCCTTGTGTAATTTATGTCTGTAAACTGCCATCACGATACAGGAAGAAATCCCAGTGTGGGGTAGCATTAATGAAAAACAATTATTAAAAAATATATCTGATAAGAATACATAATACGTCGAATTCATCAACGACTTATCAATGTTATTTCATTAACCACAAAGCCACAAAGAAACACAAAACCACACAACGATGGCCTGAGCACCGCAAACGACGACGGGGAAGAAGGACCCGTCGCCCATGATCCGATTACTGCTGATTTATCCGCACTCTCCATCTGTGATAATCAATTTATGAGATAAACTATAAATTATCACATCACCACTCCACTACCACTCCCGTTTAACCTCTCACATTGAAATAAGAATTGTTTTTCCTTAATCCAACTGCACGGTCGTTCGCACCAGCACGCCCTCTAAGCTGTCCGAAGGACACAACCCGGGGCCCCTAATTTCTAATAATGTGCCGGCTCAGTGGCTTAAAAGTTGTATTTGTTTGTACCATAATGGCTGTTTAAAAAGTGGAGTTAGTTTGCGATTTAAAAAAGTACAGCTCTTAATTTTACATGAATTATACAATTGATTTACCTACTTTTTATTTTTAGTTAAACTCTATCATACATGACATAGGCCTCCCCCAAGGCGCGCCACTTAGCGCGTTCTTCGGCCACACGCATCCAGTTTCTACCAGCCAACTTGCACAGATCGCATCTCTCCATCTGGTCAAGGGGCTAGCTCTATCAATGTTTAATGATAAAGATAATTTTTTTTGTGAAAATGAAAAGCCGTCATACCTCGAGGGCCAAGCGCATATTCCTATCAAGCTTCAACCATAGATTGCCTCTGGGGTATTAATCAATAATCGTCACATTTGTTTTATTTATTTATTTACTTATTTATTTATTATAACTTGCAAGTAACAAGAAATATTACTCCTAACTTATACAGTATAATAAAATTAAGGCATTAAGATTTAAAAGAGGGTAGTTTTTGTTCTAAATACGAAATATTTAAAATATTTCTAAGCGCTACTAGTTCTAACATTTATTATGTTATTTTTTTTAGAATAAGTTTGACAAGTAAGCACACAGTCCACCTGATGATAAATTGATGATGTGGCCTACATCTAAAATTTAGATGCGTTGTCATGCCTGAGGACTAAGATGGAATGCCTCGTTTCTAGTAAATAGGGACTCTGGTTCTACACACACCAAATTTAACAAAGTAAGAGTTTGGTCTTTCCACGGTTGAGCCGATGACCACAAACAACTGCAGATGACTCTACCAAGTATAAATGCAGACTAAACCAAAGTAATAAATTTTGGTATACTTTGAGGTCTATTTTCAATCGTGGACTTGTGTGATGGGCTAAAATGATAATGATGATGAGGAATGAGAATTACCGTGTGGTGGCAGTACAACAATTCATCACATCTTTTTGTAGCGTGTGTCAGGAGAGGCGACTTCTATAATTTTGTACAAGTATCGCCGCTAATAGTTGACAGATAACATTTGCAATGCGATAGCCCTTAGACACATCTACATCTATACTCGATTATGTATAAAAATGCAGATGCGTTGTCACCCGTGAGGACTAAGATGACTCTCTAGTCTGCTATTTCATGCCGACTCTGTAAGGGAATGGCCCTTCCCCGTCGTTTATTCTGGTCAGAATGCATTTCTTCTTAGTTCTCTAGGGTGACAACGCATCCGGATTTTGATTCTTAATGGGTAAGTGAAATCCGTCACCCCAAATCCAAACAAGCACACAGTCCACCTAATGGTAAGTGGATGCTGTGGCCTACGGACATCTACATTTATCCTCTGTTAAGAATCAAAATGCAGGTGCGTTGTCACCCTTGAAGACTCGTTTGTAATAAAAAAGGTGTCCGGTTTTCTATACTCTCCATACGAAACACAGCAGCATTAAGATGCTATTTCACGCTGGTATTCTGTGAGAGCGTGGTGCTTTCCCGGTCGAGCCGACCCATTCATGCTACAACTATAATATAGGTGCAGCGTGGCTCTACCACGTAGAAAAATATTCTGAGCATGCTGTATGGTCGAGTGAGACATTGAAACTGTAACATTTTATTCGAATCCACTTCATTCATTTTTATTGATTTAAATATTTTTCCATTGATTACATACCAATAATTTCTTATAATTGTATTAAAGCGCCCTCACAAACGAATTGCCATGAATCTTTGTTTACATCTATTAAGTACAATAATGCAGTGGTCCAGTGAGTAGACAATATCTCCTTCATCCCCCAGACAGTGTCCCCGCTGCATAAATTTCGACTGCATCATTTGTTACCGCGACCTCGAGCGATATAATTTTATTAACTACCCTAATGCGACTTGATAGTTTCCCTCGTTAAATATTTATGTGTGAATCAGAGTTTATGAGATTTATTTAGTTATGTGACAACGTGTCAATGCTAAAGCTTACTTTTATTTATTTTTTTCTTTATTAAGTATTTTAAAATTATAAAATAAGAGATTCTCAATGCTGGGTAACAGACTTCTAATTACAGAAAGGGTTATTGTACAGATTTTTTTAAGAAAAAGGGTGACAAACAGTTCACCTGTTGATAAGTGACTGCTGTGGCCTACAGACATCTACATCTGTCCTGGATTATAAATCAAAATGTAGATGCGTCGTCACCTCTGAGAACTTAGACAGAATGCCTCGTTTTCAGTGAAAAGAGTCGCCGATTAAATTATAGAAAATTACCAACCGTAGCACAGCAGCATTAAGCTGTTATTTTACGGTGGTATTTTGTGAGATGGCGGTCCTTTACCGGTCTAGCCGACCTATTTGTGTTACAACTAGAATGTAGCTGTAGCGTGACTCTGGCATCTGATTCTGTTCATAAAACATGTAGCTTGATGATTTTGTTTGCATTACATTGATTATTATGTATAATATTAAAACATATAAAGATAAAAAATTATATTACAATTTACAGTCTATTAGTTTATAAGAAATATATTGCTTAGTTTATAAGAAATATATTGCGAAAATAACATCAATTAGAGCGAATTTTAGTATATATAATAATTAAAAGAAATAATTATGAATCCCGTTTGTCTTCTAAATACACATGACAAGTTAAAACATAAAAAATAACACTGCCCATAAAAATCACGTTTTTGTCATGTAGGTTCTCAACGTTTCTCGTCGGCAAATTAAGTTAACAGACAATGATATTTCGAGTCACATATCCAAGAATAATAGCTCCTACACGCCACTAACTTGTAGCAATAATTATTAGAGCCATTTGTCTGTCCGCGGCCCCAAGTAGACGCCGCGTGCCGCGACTTGTCGCGTACACTGCATCTCGTGTCTACTATTTATATTCATTTTGAATACAGCACACAACACATATCATAACTTATTACGATAGTCGTACAATAAAGAACTTAAAGACATTTCAACTAAATATCATTTTTCTCTGTTGTATTTCGTTTGTGAAATGAATTTTTTAATGTCGCCTCTTAAAAGTTAAATTCGATTTAGTATAATGTAATGTTTTGATAAATGTTCGCGATTTTGTTTCAGTAGATTAACTTTGTTGATAATAGCACTGCTTTTAAGTTTTCAAGTCGTTATAATACATTATTAAGTGAAAATAAATTTTGTAATTTAATTAGTAGGTAATTGCCACTTCTAGGCAGGCCTCCCCTCATTTCTGAGAAGGTTACGAATTACGAAGTAATTAGTCTGCCATACTGCTGCATAGCGGGTTGGCATACTTTATATATCTCACCAGACTTATAACTTTCCTCATGATGTTTTCCATCATCATGCAGCACTTGGTAATCTAGCGCTTAAAATTATAACTAACAATTTCATTGATTAACCGTGTAGAGGCTTTGTAAGGATCTCCATGACCCCTTGTCGTCGCGGCGATGTCTTAAGAGGCGACTGAAGGAAACGAACCAGGATATAGACAGTAGAGAGCCGCGTGCGAAGCATTTCCACGATAGCAGATATCTCCCCTTATGAGTCAATCCTATGGGGTGGGTTTATGTTCAGTGGATTTCCGATAACGAACTGTAACAGTAATTTTATTGATGCCGGCAGAAATCGAACTCAAGTATTTTAGGAAGAACGTTTAATTCCTGAGCTATCACCACTTTATAAAAATATAATATTATCCAATAAATACAAATAAAATCTAAATTTTATCACATCTTCATGTTTTGACTTCCGTAGCGCCAGATTTTATGAGTTTTGTAAGCTTATCTCTGTATATGTCTATGTTTCATACGTTAGTTTTTTTTCGGTTGTTTGAAGATCTCGCGATGAGTGTATGTTTATATGTTTGTCTAACGAAAAATATTAATTTACACTTTGGTCACGAAATTGATATTAGGATTTATGACACACTTAAACAAATTTATAGATTGGAATTGACTTAACAGTTTGGTATGCTAACCACTAAACCCAATAATCGATATAACTGTGTCTTATTTATTGGCCTGTAAAATTACACTGCCCGGCTTGAGCCTCGTCCACACATAGCAGATATCGCCGGACAGAGGAATCGCCTCAATCGCCAAACTAGCAAGCGGATTACCAATCGCAATACCAGACATCGCACCTTTTCAGCCGCTATCCGTCACTTGTAGCAAGATCTTTATACCACCTTTATTCTGCAGCTATTCGGTTTCTTGTATTTCCCATTATCACATTTTACCACGCCGACAGGACAAGGTGTGGTGTGATTGCCAAATACCACAAATAGTTACAATATTTTGAAACTATTCTTCAGTCTAACGACCAGTACGTCACAAATAATAGTAAAATTCTCATGATTTGATAACTTTGCGAGTTGACTGGCTGAAATTATAGCAATAATCAATATAACCAATCTCTTTTCCCCTTGGAATCTACCTAAATTCTAATATAATGAGATGATAGCTAATGACGTCACGAGGTAAGGGGATGCAGCGCGTGCGACCCGCTAAGCCACCGCTAACGAGCCACGACACGCACGGCCATTCACCTATTTACGCCACCATTATTTAACTGCTCCGAGAGGAACAAAGCTAATAGATAAAAATAATAAAAATTTAATTTGTCGGATATTAGCTATAAAAATAATATTAAACACCAGCAACCCGCTCCGGCTTGACCTGGATAGGATCTATTGATGCGGTTTACATTTGAAAGAACCAAAGGCTATTTATTTTGTCATTTTTTCGTTCGGCCATTCGAAGGTTAGCCCAGGCAGAGAGAGGCAGACAGATAGACATTTTAAATTTAGATAAAGATAATTCATGTCGTAAAGGCATGTGAATAATCCTCCGAGCTCATTTTGTTTATATTAGATCATCATTTGTGTGTATAGATCATATAAGTATTTAAACTCAAAACCCGCTTAAAAGTAGCCGTCAATTTCCCAATCTTTATGAATCAGTAAACAATAAATTTAGTAGCTGTCACGTTTTGCGCTGTTTTCATTTCTATGTCCTCAAAAGTAACAATATACAAATGTACAAAGTATTAACAATAGTTAATCTAACACAGACAAGTAAATGCGAATTGCGTCAAAGAAACGATCAATTTATCAATTCACTGAGGGCACAGTAAGTAAAAATTGTGGCATACAAATAAATTAGTTAGAACATCGACTTTTGTTATTAATAAATGTCGATGTAAGAATATCCACTGCCCTAGATCATCCCGTGAGTATTGTAAAACGTGGCAGTCAAAACGAAGTTAGTTTTAGAGCAATTTATATTTTTGTATAAACTAATATAGTCTATGGTCGAAATTCGAAATTAGTCTTTACAGAGAACCTTCTGATAGGAAAACTACGCCATCGCTTATACGAGTGCCGACTGTGAGAGTTCTGATAACATTGATCTAACTGTTTTCTGTAATATTCTTCCACGTTAAAAGAATCATACCGCTATAATTTGATCAAAATGCTTTCATTTCGTTAGTCATTTTTTATTCAAACATGTTTTTTTTTTTTTGGAATGAATTAAATTTCAATCCCCTTCTTTTATAATTGTTCATTAAAATGGTAGTTCACTTTTCGATGTTCACGTATTAATAAATTGTTTTAATACGATGTGCCACATCTGTGTAAGGACATCGGTGTCTAAATTAGTATGACATGTATCATAAAAATCAACTCACGAAAAGTCGGGTGAAACTCAGTCCGACAAATGTAGTAGTGGTAGCTCGAGCAGCGGGAGTCGTATACGTGGTATGCCCCCTGATGAACACTTCATCAAACTACGTACAATTTGCGTGGTAGAGCCATGCTGCAGTTATATTAGTAGTATAGTTGTAGCACGAATGGGTCGGCTCGACCGGGGAAGGACCACGCTCTCACAGAATACCAGCGTGAAATAGTAGCTTAATGCTGCTGTATTTCTTATGGTGAGTGTAGAGAACCGGAGACCATTTTTACTGGAAATGAGGCATTCCATCTTTGTCCTCACGGGTGACAACGCATCTGCATTTTGATTTGTAATGGAAGATAGATGTAGATGTCTATGGGCCGCAGCAACCACTTACCATCAGGTGGACTGTGTGCTCGTTTGTCACCCTATCCTATAAAAAAAAAACTTTTTACAATAATAACCATACTAGTTCGAAATAATATCGTGACATTGAAACACTATAATATTAATGACATCAGAGAAACGGGATTTAAAATTAGTTGTATTTCCAAATAGAGTTACACCGCCTCGGGCATGCAGGAACGTGCTATGCAGTATGCAGACAAAAAATAGCAAATTGTAACAATCAGTGTAGTTCGGGCGGGCGCCACGTGGCGGCGCCTCGTTAGATACTTGTAATGAGCGCGACTCCCGGACGCCCGCTGCGAGCAGCGCGGTCGCACGGTGAGAA
Organism: Parnassius smintheus behrii; assembly: GCA_036936625.1. Taxonomy (NCBI): domain Eukaryota; kingdom Metazoa; phylum Arthropoda; class Insecta; order Lepidoptera; family Papilionidae; genus Parnassius; species Parnassius smintheus. Next base: position 1,188,711 of record JAUPFT010000019.1, read on the forward strand.
AATGATACATCAGTGGTACCAGCGGAGATAATGCGCTTGTTTGTTAGTTTTACGATGGCCTAATGCCTTAATGCATGGCTTGCTTTCATACAATCATTCAACGAATCGTGTTATTACAGTTTATTCTTTACGGCCCTTAAATTGAACAACACTGTTTTTAAAATGTTTACTTTAAAGTTTTATTTTAAATGAACGGCTAATCAAAATAAAATAAAATAACTTGTTAACAATATTTATATTATATACCTATATGAAAGTTTGTAAAGGTTTTTGGACGTAAAGTAGAAAGGAGAAAGTAGATGTGTAGATTTCAGTAGCCGATATATGCAGCCTTAAAAGATTTGGAGGAATATTGGCATACGGATAAACCATTATTCTGAGTTCTGAGTATTATGATATACTAGTATATCTATAGTAGATATTTTAGCTGAGTATATGCTATTTTATATCACGTAAGTTGAAAGAGAAAAGAGGAAAGAGTGATAAAACAAATGTATGCTCTGAAGCAGTAGCGGGTTCGGTAAGGACCAAACTGGCGATATATTTGTGAGGAACTATTATGATGATTTAAAAAAGTTAAGAATATTCTTAACTAACAAGAAAATATACGTATTAGATTAAACGGATGTGAAACAAGCGGAAGAGGTATATTAGGATCGTGCTAAATGGAACCCCACTGGGTGACAGCCTTTACACGTCTTACAACCAGATACAGACCTCCTCTCATCATATATATGTATATATATATATATATATATATATATATATATATATATATATATATATATATATATATATACGTAATTATTTATATGATTTTGTACAAGAAAAAGGAAGATATCTCTATTTCCAAACAGACAGAGAGTAGAGAAGAAGTTAGTATACGATTGTACTTGCTCGTAATACTTTTGAAATAAACTTTGATTTTCAATAATAAATGCAGTACCTTTATCTTTACACAATTAGTTTGAAACATATTTATTACTATATATATAGTGAATAATTAATATTATAAATGGGTATATTATCACTTAGTCATTTGGATTTAATAATATTTCCTTAATTCATTCAATGGGAAAATTATATTATAGTGTGGTGGCGGTGTAAGAATATCCATTGCTCCAGATCATCCCGCGGGTGCCGGAAGAGGCGACAGGGAAAACAAATCAGGAGATGGGTGGCAGCGTCTTCCCAACTCCTAATCTGTTCCAGCAGGCCTGTGTTCAGGAGTGAATTTCAATAGGCTGTAACAGTAATTCAATGGTGTTTGGAATGTATACCTACTAGTAATCAATCAATACATTATGTAAAAAATAGTCTCCACTGTGTCATCAAAATTCATTGCAATTAAAAAAAATCCATCCATTTACAAGTGCCTATAAATGCTGATGTACCAAAAACGTTGTTTCAATACTATCGATTATCGTGAAAACTACTAGACAATCGCTTTTATTTGTTTTAGGTTATTGTGAGATTCATATTATATTTATTAATTTTTCAACATCCCATTATAAATCGACATGCACTTCATTACTGCACGCCTCAATTTGTGTCGGCCCATTCTCCTTACAAATAGAAATTGTCTCCTTTTAACCTTACCCTTCGTCTCCACCACTCAAAACACCTTTAATGAAGAATAATAGAATAGGAATAAATTAACTTTAATAATTAAAATTGCTAGTAAGTGTTGTATGCTTTATTTCTAAGTTGTTTATTCGTATTTTTACCTAGTTTCCTTACCGAATGACATATCTAAATTAAATACAATAAAATATTATCAAGCAAAACACGTATAAAAAATTGATCTTTCATCCGATAACATAATAAGTTAGTGACCAAAATGTAATCAAAAATATTTCTAAGTAGAAAAAACTTATTTCATTCACTTGGCCATCCTAATCACTTACATTTTATTAAGTTTAAGTTGTTTAGCGGGCCCTCCCGGTCACAATGCTGAAGCGAATTGAATCACTGGTAATGGATACGTATCTACGACTCGCTGCTCAAAGTCACCACAATAACACGTTCTTTTATAACCTCGCTGGTTGGTTCAAGTCACGAAAACAACGATAGTTAGGGTATATTTAAAATTTTAGATAGTCTTTTTTTCTGATAATAGACTCGTACTGTTGTAATTTTACCAGTGTCAAGTATATTTCACATGAGCAGATATTTTATATCGTATCAAACCATTATTTAACAATAATACAGAAATAGCAATGCACCACTAGTCATTCCCGCCAAAATTCTAAAATTGTCTAATTTAAAAAAAAAACAATGATTCTACACAAAATATACGAAATAACATAACATAAATATTAGTATAATATAACAGACGAGACTTACATACAAAATTGCACGTGCTGTTTACATGTTTGCTTGAGACTAGTACTATTACTTTTTGAGTTTAAGATCAAAGGATGTGTGCCTATTGAGCTTATCATTCTTATTATTATATGAATAAGGTACAAAAAAGAAAAAAATTAAATCTAAACTTCTTCAATTTTGATAAATTTTGTCAAGAATGCGCCAGCGGTTTATACAACTCAATAGATTTTGCAGTACATAGTTAGTTCGTACCAGTCTACTTTTAACAGTTGCTCGAGTGACTCAAGCGACCGAATAATGACGGTATGCTCGTTTCTACATTAATAAAATTAAATGATATGAATGATATGAGGTAAGAAATGAAAAATCGTTTCTTAAATGTCATTCTTTTTAAATCTACTACTGTTTCGAAACGATGAAAGAAACTTCGCAGATATTTTTTTCTTTTATTTTTTGGAATGAATATTACAAAAGCATAGCAATTATAAAATTTTGTCTCAGTAAAATAAAAAACAATAAAATCTCGCTAATAAACGAACACCTTCTTTAATAATTTTCTTGTAAATCATTATAAATTATCACAACTACTATTTTAAACAAAGATTTGACGCTTGTCGCTCTAAACTTAGACCACCTGACAAACCTTACTATGCTAGGATACTTAGCGATTAACTGTTCGCTGTTGCTGGGTAATGTGATGGGTAGAATTGTGTCCGTTTGCTTCCACGGGCTCCTCACTCAATTTATTGGTCCGCCCTCGCCGGTCAGTTACGCCCACTCAACGTTTTATTAGATTTATTGCTTTTTGAGGAAAGCCATTTCTTTAATGGTATTGAGTTGCCTATCAATTTAATTCCTATTTTATTCTTGAATTGGTCCAAAAGGTTATTCAAACATAATAGCGTACATTTGTAAAGTGATTGATCATTTTTCACCAAGTTTTCGTGGTAGAGCAACACTGCAGCTATATTATAGTTATAGCACGAATGGGTCGGTTCGACCGGGGAAGGACCACGCTCTCACAGAATACTAGCGTGAAACAGCAGCTCAATGCTTTGGTCTGGTTTGCTTGGTCGACCCTTTTTACTGGAAACGAGGCATTCCCTCTTAGTCCGCAGGGTTGACCCCTATTCTATTTTTTTAAATTGAACTACTAATATTTTTTTTAAATAGAAACAACAGAATATATATGAAAGACAAAATAATATCTAATTTTTATACACGTAAGGGTGGCATACAAATTCACTTTTACCTGATAGTAAGGAAATGTTGCCGCGTACACCGCCATCTAATCGCGATTGTAAAGCAAAATGCAAATGTGTTCTAGTCCTACAGAACTGAGGTGGGGTTTTTACTGAAAAATGGTCTCCGCTACATTTACTAAATGAAAAATAGTTACAATAATGTAACTATTTTACGTCGGTATTCTGCAAGAGCATGGCTTTCTCGTGATCCAGTCGACTCATTCGTTCCTTATCGATGGTACAGCTTCAGTGTGACTGAACCACGTGTAAAATTGATTGTATTACCACAAAGTGTTAATTTTTTATAAATAACTAGCAAAATAATTATGAATCCGCCCCGGCTTTGCCCCGGTGATTTCTGGATCTTGATAACAGCGCAACCTGTAAAAGTTCAAAATGCAAATATGAATCTAAACCACCCAGGGACCCACTTAAAGAAGTCGCGCCAATTTCGAATTTTTACAAGAATAACAATATATATATATATATATATATATATATATATATATATATATATATATATATATACTTATCACGTGTCACGTTGTTTTGTCCGCGATGGACTCCTAAACTACTCAACCTATTTTAATCGAATTTGCACACCATGTGCAGTTTGGTCCAACTTGAGAGATAGGATAGTTTTTTGCCCATGAGTAACCTCCATTTTTTCAAATCAAAAAATAAATATTATTCGTATTTCATCAGTACGCAATTTGTATCTAAATATAATTTCAAAAACACGCGATTTCCAAAAAAAAAATACCGAGCAAAGATCGGTCAACCATGTACTTAGGTATATTAAGCTTATGTTTTTACATATGTATCTAATTAATTTTCCTTTGTTCTCGATATGTCTATTACTATCGCAACCATTACAGACCATCACAACCTGATCATAGACCATATACACAAATTACGACCATACAGGTGGCGGACTTATGTGTTTCATCAGATTGTCTCTTTTCTTTGTTAACTCAATCTATGGTGAGGCTGCCAACACCGTTTACCGGTATGAGATTGCCACTCGAGAACTTTCTTTTCCTTTCACTTTTCGGCTCCATAAGCTATAGACAGCAAAGCCAAGGTATATGTTACGATATACGAGTTGCGAAAACATTATTTTGAGCAGTAATCTAAATTAATAAATGAGCTAATTATATACGTATTTAACGAATAAAACGATCGTGAATAAGTTGGAAATATCAATTGTACAAGTTGGTAATAGGAGCCTCCTATAGCTGGAGACGGCAGCCGTGTCGCGACGGGCAAGTTTTAACAGGCCCTGCTGTTTACTGCACTAGAAGTTCTAGAGACTTTCTTGTCGCTACGAATACTTCGCAATACTGGTCCATTGTTGTGATACGATCTCGTTAGAACCTGGTGCTGTTAACTTTCTAAAGTAAAATAACAATAAGTTAATAGAATAACTGCATTCAATTAAAAGACGAAAATACTAAACTGCCGTCAGATCACTAAAAGCGATTTTGACGTTAACGAAAAAAGTAAAAAAAAATCTCTAGCAATTAAAAATAAAACTTAAATAAGTTTTCGTTAGGAGTACTAAGTTCTGTATTTCAAGATGGGTGTTGTTAAAGGAGACAGAGGGAGACTAAAACAGGAATGGGCAGTAGCGTCTTCCAGGTAACAATCGAAAATATAAAAAACTGCGGTTGCTAGCCCGCCTTCCAGGCGTGGCAACTATGGCAAGATCCCTTATGTGACAAAAAAGCTTGAGGCCTATGTTTTGCAGGGTACTTTTATGGGTTAACGTAACTCTCTAAACGTGAATGTTCTCCACATGTCGTGAGTTTTGATACGGTTACCACTTTATAGTTATTTAGAAAATATGTTTTAATAGTGCCAAATCTGAATCAAACAAATCAAAAGAAAAATGTGGTATGCAAGATGATTTTGTGACCAGGATTAAGAAAGGAATACTTCAGTGGTTTGGTCATGTAGAAAGAACGAACGAGGAAAGAGTGTCAATGCATGTTTATAGTGCAGATGTGAACGGCAGAGTCGGGAAGGGACGCCCTAGAAAAAGGTTCATCAACCAAACTGGCGATATTTTGAAAATGGGCCACATTAGGAGTATCCTCAACCCACGAGCGTGTATGCGTAGATATATGGATGTAAGGGAGGCGAAAGAGGTATCAGAATCGTGCTAAGTGGAAGACCGTAGTCTCTGCCTACCCCTCTGGGTGACAGGCGTGAGTGTTTATGTATATAATATGTTTTTGATAATTTGAAGATGAAGTGCCGTGTGGTAACGGTTTAGAATCCATCACCCCAGTAGTCCCGTGGGTGTCCCAAGAGTCAACATCCCATATATAGACATATATAACAGTTCTAAATATTTTATTTAGTTTAGGTTTTTTCAATCGTCAGATATACAACAAGATATACACCAAAATACAACAAGAATAAATTTAAGTATACAGTTATATGAATTAATTCAGGTTATAATTTATTTTACTGCATAATAATTTGTAGAGAAGAATTTGTTGGAAGAAGCACGAGAGTAGAATGAACGCAGTAGAAATGCGATCATTAAGGAGTATGTTAGGGCTGAATCTGAATGACAGGTTGAGAAATTGTATGATAAGAGAAGAGTGTGGTTTGCAAGATGATGTTGTGACCAGGATTAAAAAAGGAATGCTTCGGTGGTTTGGTCATATGGAAAGAATGAATGAGGAAAGAGTGACAAAGAAAATTTATGTTGCAGAAGTGAATGGCAGAGTCGGAAAGGGACTAGGCGAAAATTTATCGACGAAATTGGCGATTTGTTGAAAACGGGCCAAATTAGGAGCACCCTTAACCGACGAGCATGTATGCGTAGGTATATCGATGTGAAGGTGGCGAGAGAGGTGTGTCAGGATCGTGCCAAATGGAAGTCTGTAGTCTCTGCCTACCCCTCTGGGTGACAGGCGTGAGTGTTTACGTTTATGTAGTAATTTGTAGAGACACGCCAATAGTTTTACGAATATTTTTTAGATATTAATTTGGGGGTTTAAATATTTAACCCACTGAGTAGTTATATAAACACGTTAAAACATTCTTAATCCCATTTCGTAGATCTTACAAGACACAACTGTGGGTTAAGCAGAAAAGATCTTATGGCTTCCGACTGATGGCAATATATCTCTTTAGACCAGACGTAACATAACATACCCAGACTGGCGGCAGACACAGCGTCAAAGTCTCACGAAGTCCCATATCTTGAGTAATGGTATTGAAAATAGTGTTGTACATTTTATAAATACCAAGAACAATTTAATTCCTGTATTTGTAATTAAATTAAGTTATTTCTTCTTGGGGCAATTTATACGTTTTTACAAAAGAGTCTCAGGAAATATACAGGACCTTTTTATCAAAAAGTTTAAAATTTTGGTAAGCAAAATCGTTTAAAAAGGTGATGGGAATGGGAATGAGGTGATCGCTACAATGGTGTTTCTAACCGATTTCATACTTAATTGTACCTATACAAAATTATATTGCAAATAAATGTTTAAAAAAATACGCCTGAGCTTCTTATTGGTTTTTCCAAGGTCAGAGATTTTTTCCAAACCCGTGGTAAAAGTTAAATAACTTTCAATAAATATTCTTGTGATATATATAGAATAAAAATTATTCTATTCTATTCTATTCCACGATTGTCAATCCGCGTGGTAAAGATGACAATTATGATATATTTTTTTAAAGTAGAGCGTCGAATGAACATGCGGCTTGCCTGATAGTTAGTGTGAATCTCCACCCATGACCGACTGCTACACCAGGGGATAGCAGGTGGGATGCTGGCCTTTTGAGGGTTGGGCCTTCGGCCGCCTGCACTTACCAGGCGCAACGCAGAAGTAAAGCTTCTACTTCACGCGGGTATTCTGTGAGGTCGTAGTAGGTACCTCCCCGGTGCGACAGTAGAACCTGCCACGTGGCTCTACCATGGTCATAATCTCTATAATATTGTATATCCTACCTTTAACAAGAAAGACCCATGTCCAGCATTATACTTTTACAAGCTGGTGAAAGAAAATATTTTTGACTTTGACTTCTAGTTCTGATAGTACTAAGGTACTATCTCAAAGTATCTGAGTGTAGTGTGCTTACACGGAGTAATGCCATGACATATTAGCGAATCATTTATGCAAAGCAGCTGGTAAATGGCGCGGAGGTAACCTGATAATCGAACCCTTAGTATCCCTCCCCCTCTGCCAGCCGACCGCCGCCACCCGTGTACGGGGCGCCACTTCATTAGACAAATGATGGTGTTGAATCGATGCAATGCTCCGGACTTCAGGCATTTTGTACTGCATGTAAAGATTTACACACACAACAGTCAATAGTCTTTTAAGGTCTACGTACTGCTGGAAATAATCCTTTAAAAAAATGCGTATTTTTGTATTAACTTTATTGGTAATTTTTAAGAACATTTATGGATTTGTGAATAAAAATATGTACTTAAGAGAATTAAGTAATTTTTTCAAATAATGATTTCTTAAATTTACGCGAACACTACACATTGAATAAAACTATTATTTACGGATTTTATCGCGTTTAAATACTTTAATTTTTTTTGTTATTATCCCGACGTTTCGGGTGCTTTACAGCACCCATGGTCACGGGAGGGGGGCTGAGATGTTTGACGTCTACCCGCATCTAGCCCGGCTACCTTCAGTTTTTGAATATTAATTTTTTTTGGTCCGATTTAAATTACTAAAATTTTTTAGTAATTTAAATATTAATTATATAATTTTAAGATTTAAACCAAAAATTAATATTCAAAAACTAAAGGTAGCCGGGCTAACAATGACATTGGGACGTCAAACATCTCAGTCCCCCCCCCCCCGTGGCCATGGGTGCTGTAAAGCACCCGAAACGTCGGGATAATAATAAAAATAAATTAAAGTAATTAAACGCGATAAAATCCGTAAATAATAGTTTTATTCATTTTTTCAAGTTGTTCGAATCTCATCGGTTTTTTTTAAAGATATTTTGGAAACAATTAAATTTTTTTACTACAGACTAGCGAACATATTTTTATAATAACAGATATTGCATAACTTAATAAAAGCAAATGCAGGGCACAGACCTCCTATCATTTCTGAAAGGGTTTTAAGGCAAGGAAATGTCCACCGCACTGCCCCAATGCGTGTTGACCAACTACACATGTATTCGAAATATTTTCTTTAACTTATTTCTTACGATGTTTTCCTTCACAACTGAGCACATGATAGCTCAGCGGCTAAGCACTCATTGTTAAATTAACAGTACGCGAACAACCCGGGTCCGATCCCCGCCCGTACCAAAGAAATTGTAAATTGCAATTTTGAGTGCTGATTTTTTTTTCCTTAAAATCGGTTTATTTATTTATACAGAAAGCAAAATAGAAAGCAATTTTACCTATTAATAAAATTTTATTATTTTTTACTTAAACTTATATTTTAAATAAAAATTGAAGAATAAAGGTAAAGGAACGGCTGTAAAATGACATTTTGATAGTGGAAATTATCCTAAAATAAATTACTACAGACAGATCGTAACTTATTTAACAACTAGATCTTTCTTTAGTATAAAGATAATTTATTTATTATTAAGGTAACATAATATAACAAAAGATACTCTATATTGCTTGGTAAAATAATTGCTTGACAAAAATGCATAATTATGAAAAACAACCAAAAAAAAAATTAAAAAAAAAATGTATTATATTTTTTATCTTTAAACATTTAAAATAATTTCATACAACTCAAAAGAACTATAAGTATCAATTCAAGATTCAATTTAATTACAAGGAACCATTCATCTCTTTCACATTTAATGTATTTATCCTTGTCTTGAGCTCCTCCACAAGATTTGCTCTAGGCACTTCTTGTTCCTCCCTCGTTGTGATGTTCCTGATCTTAACCAAGCCTCGCTTTAACTCCGATTCACCGAGAATTACCGCCAGGGGTATGCCATTCTCTTCGCAATGTTGCAACTGGTTCAACATTTTCGGATTTTTCTTATAAGACTGTTCAGTCTTGATTCCCGCGTTCCATAACTCCGCACATATCTTCATACGTTCTTCCAGGAAGTTCTTCTGCGCGGATGCGACATATACGTCTATTTCATTCGTACGCACACTTATATCGCCCGCTGCCAATTTCGATTCCAATACGGAGAATATTCGTTCAACGCCGATACTGACGCCGACACACGGCACCTGCTTGTTTTTGGCATCGAACATTCCAACAAGGTTATCGTAACGGCCGCCGCCCGCTATCGAACCCACTGTCAGCTCTTCATTGCCAACTTTGATTGGTTGAGTTAAAACAGCTTCATAAATAACTCCTGTGTAATAGTCCAATCCTCGAGCTAAACTCAAGTCAAACAATATTTTGTCACTAATACCTAGAATATCACAATAATTTAACAACAATTTTATTCCTTCCAGGCCCTCTACTGCCGCTTTGGATTTGGATAACTTCTCATCTTTTAATAATTTATTTGCCAACTCTGCACCACCATTCAAACGCACATATTCTCCTATTCTATCAGCAGCGTCCGGTGAAATACCTTTCTCATTTATCATTTCAGTCCTTACATCCTCCCACGGTGATTTATCCAATTTATCAACAGTGGAACAAGTAGATCGAAATTTATCAACTGGAACTCCACATGCCTCAAACATCCCATCAAGTAACCGTCTATGATTAACCTTCAATACATACTTTCCAATATCAAGGGCATCCAGAATCTCAGTCACAACTTTGAGACATTCTACATCTGGTACCATTGGATCATACTGACCAGCAATATCAAAATCACATTGATAGAACTCCCTGTATCTACCTCTTGTCATAGCTGGATTATCTCTTCTGTATACTTTAGCTATGTGATATCGCTTTAGAGTATTGATCTTGCTCATTGCCAAATAACGAGCCAAACGTACTGTTAAATCATATCGCAAGGCAAGTATTTCACCACCCTGATCTTTTAAGTCATAGATTAATTTTGAATCTTCACCATATTTTCCAGTTAAGACTTCCTTCAATTCAAACACTGGAGTGTCAATACACTCAGCTCCATGTTTTTTAAATACTGCTATTATTTTTTCTAGTACATTATTCCGTATGGTCATTTGCTGTGGATTGTAGTCTCTAGTACCTTTTGGGGTTTTAAGAATAAACTTCTGCGGAGCTGCATCTTCTGATCCTAACTGTGCTTTCAAAGCCAGTAACTTACTAACCTCCTCTTGAATCTTGCACTGAGAAGTTGTTGCAAAACTTTTTTTGTATCCATTGTGAGATAGAAAGTTGCATAATCGCAAATTGACTTTTAGGTTTTTTGTCAACCTCAATACTGCATAAATCATGTTGCTTTAGTTAATCCACTTCACATTGAATCAATATGGAACCTCGTCACCACTTTTCAGTTGATTCCTTTGCAGCTTTTAATTTCCTCACGATATCTCCTTGTTCCTTAATTTTAAGAAGGAGTACATCTTGGGACTCAGCCATGATTAAGCAAAACAATAAATCTAATGTCCTCAATGCTGTCTGCAACTACCACTCAAGGCTAACAGAAAAGTAAAAGCAAATATCTAATCTAACAAATAATTGTAGGTTAACCTCACACCACCCGCAACCATGGCAAAGAAAACGAACCTTTCATTTTTCGTTTCACTTCACATTCATAGTTCAGACTTGGCAAAGGCCAAACACTTGGGCACGATGATTTACCACGTGCTCAGTTTTATGAATATTTCCTCTTAATGCTACTGTATTTTGTATGTTGAGTGTAAGAACTGGAGACCCTTTTTACTGGAAACGAGGCATTCCATCTCAGTCCTCAGGGGTGTTAACTCATCTGCATTTTGATTCTTGATAGAAGTAGATGTATATGGGCCACAGCATCTACTTACCATCTGGTGGACTGTGTGCTTGTTTGTCATCCTTACTCTATAAAAATATACTGATATGGTTTTCTTCACATATTAGTGCGCTATAAAAATAATAAAAGATATTTAATGAGAGTAGCGTGACGTTGACAAGTCGACAGTAAAGCCACCTCTGCAACAAAAAAAACTTACAGTTCTACCTGATGGTAAATGATCTACATTAGTCTTCGACATCTACAACCAACTTTAACCAAATAAGACTACAAATGCGTCGTCACCTCTGAGCACTATGATGGAATGCCTCAGCGTATATGAGGCTTCCCTCTTTGCTTTATAGCACCCTCGCAGTGCTGTCACGGTTCTCGGAACCATCAGATTGGCTCTATATATCATTTAGATCGGGACACAGCATGTTATTGGTATTGTTACGAGCTTGAGGTTCGTGACAATAAAAATTGCCGATAGAATTACCTAAATTAACACTTTAATTTACTTTACACAAATTAAAACTAAAAACACTAATAATTAGACACACTAATTCACTTAATTCCGCTCCGAAGCTTCGCTTGTGTCGCCGAGTTAAACTCTGTCTCGATCGCATCTTGCGCCACCTATTTATTTAAATTAGCAAAATATCCGGAATGTTCAAGTAAACACGCGCAAGGTACCGAGAAATTGAGTATAGATTTTCTAGAAACTTAGTTCTTCGGATGGCGCGGTCGGTTGAGAGTGTGATGTCATTCTCTGCAGAGCTCCCCTCGCTCTCATTCCTGACACTAGATGGCGCTAGTTGACTTATTCATTAAACACTGCCCCCTCCTAAGACATGCTCGTCCCGAGCATTATCGGTCCCATAATAACGCGCCAAGCGATCCACATGGACGATCTTAGGAGTCCCTCTTGCGCCTTTCTGTATCCGGTAGGTCACATCGTTGATCCTGGTTACAATCCGGTACGGGCCGTCCCATTTAGCTTGAAGCTTAGGAGATTTCCCTTTGCTGCGGACTGGATTGTGCAACCACACTAATGAACCTTTTTTTTTTTTATAGAATAGGGTGACAAACGAGCACACAGTCCACCTGATGGTAAGTGGTTGCTGCGGCCCATAGACATCTACATCTATCTTCTATTGCAAATCAAAATGCAGATGCGTTGTCACCCATGAGGACTGAGATGGAATGCCTCATTTTCAGTAAAAAGGGTCTCCGGTTCTCTACACTCACCATACGAAATACAGCAGCATTAAGCTACTATTTCACGCTGGTATTCTGTGAGAGCGTGGTCCTTCCCCGGTCGAGCCGACCCATTCGTGCTACAACTATACTACTAATATAACTGCAGCATGGCTCTAGCACGTTGTAGAGCCATGAACCTTCGTTGAACCCTTTATTGTTCATTTTGCGGTCGTACCGGGTTTTCATTTTCTCAGACATTTGCTGGCCCGATTGTCTGACGTGCTCATAAATGTCATTCATTTTGTTCCGCAAGTCATTTGCATAATCGGTTATACTGCGTGGGGCATCAGGTGGTATCCCGGTGATCAGGTCTGCAGGCAGCCGTAATTCTCTTCCAAAGTTTGCGAAAGCCGGTGTCACTGCTGTACTTTCGTGAACAGAACTTCGATATGACAACAAAAACGGTTGTATGTGCTTGTCCCAATCTCGTTGCCGATTGTCTTCAACTTTTGCTAGGTACCTCTCCAATGTCTGATAAATCGTTCCACCATTCCATCAGATTGCGGGTGATAAGAAGTCGTTCTTGTTTTATGAGTACCCATAACTCGGCAAGTTTCCTGGAATATTTGAGACTCAAAATTCCTTCCTTGATCGCTGTGAATCTCTAAAGGTACTCCAAAACGACAGAATACTTCATGAACTAGTTTACCTGCAACTGTTGAAGCTTCTTGATTTGGAATGGCGAAGACTTCTGGCCACTTAGTGAAGTAATCCATCACAACCATGAAATACTTGTTACCGCTTTCACTCTCCGGAAACGGCCCCGCCACGTCAATGGCTATTCTCTCCCATGGTGCACCAACATTGTACAACTTCAATGCACCTCTACTACGAGTCTGAGGTCCCTTTACAGCCGCACAACTTGTACATTTGCGACACCAGTCCTCGACATCGTTTCGACAGTGGACCCAGTAAAACCGTTCTCGGATCTTCAGTAGAGCTCGTTTAACTCCCAGATGGCCTCCTGAACTGTTGGAGCGGTCATCTAGCAGAGTCAGTCAATTTGACTTTCTTCTATCTTTAGCCTACAATAGTTTTACAATCGTTAGCACATGAGCTCTTCATGTTCTAGCGATGATTTTCCTTAACCACACTTGACAGGCGAATTGATTATCGCAGTCCCAGACGTCTCGTACCTTTGACACTATTTCCATGCAATCCCAAGCCATGATACCGTTTTGGCATTTTCTCATTCTTTCCAACTTTTCTGAGGACACCTATGGTACGAAAAAGGGTGCTAGATACACTTTCTGAAGAAGTGGCAAACGACTCACCTTATGTTTCCTGTCACCTGTGTTTACCGCCGCATATGAACAACTAGAACACCAGGGGAATTGCAGATACATTGCCAGCTTTTTAATAAATAGTTAGCACTTTTATTGAAGTTTCCTAAGTCGTATTGGGCCGGAAAAATCGCTGGTTGAAGTCGATTCCACAAGGAGATTTTGCAAGAAAAAAAACTACTAGTAAATCGACAGTGGTGAACAATATTGTTGTCATTGCTTAGATGAACAAAAAAAAATTATGATTTCTTTTTCAATCGATTCATCATCATCATCATTACCGAACTTCACCAGTTCACTGCTGAACATAGGCCAAGGAACGGTTCTGAGCCATCTGCATCAATCGTCTTCCTGCATGTCTTACCAGGTCGTCTCCCCGTCAAGTGGGGGCCACCCTACACTTCACCTACTGATACGAGGCTGCTACTCGAGAACCTTTCTTCGCCGGTCGCGCGTTTGTCAGTCCTTCAAGCTGTATGACCGGCTTATACCATCCTAGATTACTGATCTCTTAGGCTTTGTCAATTACTCTGGTTCTACTGCGGAATCGATTCGAATATGATTAATTTATAAAGCACTGCTTTGCGTGAACTACGCTGTCATGTCTTGAATTATCCCCTCACTGTAGATATTAAACCGTCTCCAATTAATAAAACACGCCACCAATTATCGATTTGTCAAACAATCGCACCAAGATTAGCAGATTAGCGAACGGAAGTACGTCTGTTACCTCGAAAATCGACCGCGAGTATTCAGTAGCATTGTACTCGTATTGTAGTACCTTCCGACACCTTCTGTCTGCTGTTTTACAATTCTGTCCATCCATAGGTTCTCTGGAATGAATCACTTTTAGCTATATTGTATTACAATTTTGTTTTTATGTGTAATAAAGAAGTATCTCTCTAACTACCTCCCTATTCAGAAACCTGTCCTTTCACTGTGTTTTCTGGGACGATATAAAGCAAATTATTATATTTATAGGTTGAATTTAATGGCCTTCGATTAAGATAAAGTTCTTGTACTTACTTTTTCCCGCCTCTTCGTCTGTTTGGGAACAGAATTTTTCTCGTGGTAACTTTTATTCTTTCTTGATAAGAAAGTATACCATTATATTAACGTATGTTAAATCAGAATATGGTATATTCGCATGCCAAATTTCATCCAAATCTTTGAATAGTTTATGCGTGATTAAATTACATCCATACATTATTTCTTTAGATTAAAAGTGCAGCTATAGCAGAGTTGTGGCACGAATAGGAAAGAACCACGCTCTCACAGAGTACCAGCGCGATAAAGCAGCTTAATCCAGTTGTGTTTCTTGTGGTGAATGTAGAAAACAGGAGACTCTTCTTACTGGAAACGAGGAATTTCAGCTTAGTCCTCACGGGTGACAACGCATCTGCATTTTGATTTGTAGTCGAGGATAGCTGTAGATATCATTGGGTCACAGCAACTACTTACCATCAGGTGGACTGTCACTCTATTGTCACTCTTATTCTATAAAAGATTTACTACAAGCTTGATCTTATTTAGTTAATTCCCAAAAGTGAATTTGTGGACATGAACCCCCCGTTGTAGAAAACATTTGACGCTGCTGTCCGTTGAGGTTCCGCTTTGGGAATTCGTCAAAAGTCAGTCGTCAAACTTAGCCCGATGGCTATATTGCCGTCTACGAAAGCCGTTAGGTATTGCTAGAATTTTCCATCATTATCTTTTACAAGAAAAAAAGAAAGAAAGAAACATTTATTTCACCTACACACAACATTATGATACAGATATTCGTAATACAAATTAGAAATTTGTAATAATGCTGTTGTGTGATGTCAAACAGGATCCCGCCTCAGTGATAATCTGTGGGACACCGCAGCACTGGTTTTCAGTTGGGACTTTAATTGGCTCACGAACAAACGGACATATATATATATATATATATATATATATATATATATATATATATATATATATATATATATATATATATATATATATATATATATATATATATATAAAGCACTTAAACTAATAAATAAAAAAATTACCCTTACAACACCTTGGACAAACGGTGATGTATTTAATATGTATATATACTCTCATGCTCTACTACACGGCACGGACTTACGGATTACATTTATTTTTTATTTTTCGACGTAATATCACCAACCACGCAGTGCTTAGAGGTGTTAATCAGCAGTAACTAATTATTTTAGGTTAAAAAGCGTGTATTTATGTACTCCTCAGCTACAACACTGCTATCCTGCCCCGACATCATTTTATTTTCATCACATATCACTTATGTATAAAGTTATTAGGTACTGTTACTACCTACATGCATTTTTATCATCGAGAACAAAGGTGCATTATACAAATATAATATAGACATTTGATCGGATTTCGTAATCAACTTGCATCTATTCATCTTATTTTTTTTAGATGATATTATACTCGTATATAATGAGGATTGATGTAAGGCTACAAAGATAATAAGACTTAACCTGATGCAGTCGGCTGTTGACTCCTATAAACCAAATAAAACTTCTTCTTTATCAGGTCAAAATCTTCAGAGCAAATTTCGCATGGGGATATGTTCCAGAACGACGGATAGTCGTCGAAATTCTATATATACCTAACGCTGGTAGGAAGTACTACGACTTACCAACGTCCTTTAGACCTATAAGCTTAACTTCCTTTCTTCTCAAGACATTGGAAAAGGTCATAGATAGATATATTAGGGAAGAGCTCAAACTATGAAGCCCATACTCGTACATTACAACTCAGCCATTACATTAGATTACAACGGGACTTTAATCGCGTTCAAATAAACTTGTTAATCCAAAATGCAATCTTGAAATGCCAAAGAAACGGCATGCTTAAAACCACTCGCCAACAAACGTAAAGTGCTCTCACAAAACGACTCTCCGTCCGGAAGACGAAATACCGGCAAAAATACTTTATCAAGAGAAGTAAATAACTCAACGGACAGCACTTTATTCCTTCCTGATAGCCCGTGCGGGCGACGCTCGCTAAATCCACCGGATAATACCGGTTAAATAGACCATGCGGATATCGACTGGCACCGGTAAATAAAGTCCGGTTATTGCGGCGTACCGGTAATCGAGTTATAGTGTTTTATGGGGAGATAGGGAGACCCCGTGGCTTGATTTGTGTCTTGGCAGTTATGGCGCCTAATATCCTCGTATCGCAAGCACACAAACGAAATTACATCGTAGACGGATTCGTTTTTTAAAAGTTCGCGGACGTCGGCTTCGGAATCCTCACATTTTATTTATGACTAGGGAACATATTTATTTATTACGCATGCTCGGTAACTACGCGAGATAACTAAACCAGCCTTTAAAAATATTACATATTATGGAAAATAATATTATATACTATTGTTAAATATTTTTTTAAATAATCTTGTACACTACCAGTACGTGGAACCATCCATCGACTTTATATCGCTTATTAGTATTAATTCAAACATAATATATTGCTTTATCTGCATATGTATATGTTATTTTTTATTTTTTCTCTTCAAATATTTTACATCCTGATCCCATCCCTCCAATTGAAAATAATAAAATTTATTTCGCGCAGTTGACAACTGCGGCTTATAAACTGAAAAAAGGTGGACATCTTTCTTTTGTTATTGTATTGGAAAGTTTCTGTCAGTTCGCTGTTTGATAACCCTTTACAAAAGGCATCCAAAAATGTAAAGTGGCGTCTTGGAGTGTGGACGTGGATAAATAGAGTAATGCGACTTCTTGAAAGGGCTCTTTGTGAATATTTTGGTGGGCCAACAGTACCCGGGCGCTCTCCAGCGTACTCAGCTCGAGAACCGTCCAATTTGAGGGCTCCAGGACACGTATGTGCAAATTGGAGGACCGTACCTTTTCAATTTTTAAGTTGTGTGCACTCGACTCTTCGGCAAACAGTTCTCGACAAATTCGGATTCTGCCTAAGTTCGCAATACTTGTACGGAAGGGTTTATTTTCGGATATTGTTGACCTCGGCCATTATTCAACTGCGTATATAAAATTAGAAGTATGAATGTTGTTTTATTGAAAGCTAGATAAAGTCACCTTAAGGTGTTTTCTGTATAAAAGATTATCTTTCGCTGTTAATTCTCCGATCAAAGAAAATTGTAGTAGATTCATAAATGACGTTTGGTAAACAAAATATTCCTTAGAATAGATATGAATATTAATTACCGTCCACTTTTGCTTTATGATTCTAAGGTATACCGGACAGGAGATTACTCTACTAAATAATCAACCCACGTTAATAGGTAAAAATTTAAAGAACACAGAATCCACCAGATAGTAAGTGGATGCTGTGGCCCATAGACATCTACATTTATCCTCGAAGAAGAATCAAAACGCAGATACGTAGTCACCCCTAAGAACTAAGATAGATTCCAGTAAAAAAAGGTTCCCGGATCTCTACACTCACCACACGAAACACAGCAGTATTAAGCTGCTATTTTGCGCTGGTATTCTATCAGAGCTTGGTTTTTCCCCGGTCGAGCCGACCCATTCGTGTTACAACCGTAATATAACAGTGTGGTTCTACCACGTATATGACTTAGGCACCTTTAAAATAAGAGCATAATCATTTCTAAAAGGTGGACAATTTCTGCAATTTCGCAGAAAATTGCAGATATTTATGGACGACGGTGATCACTTAAGACGAGTCGTATGCTTGTCAAAGCTGACACCTCTTCTGTATAAACCTAAAATGTTTTTTTATTATTTAAAAATATTTGAAATGACAAATGAACTGACAGTACATGCGATGGTAAGTGGCCACTGCTATACGTGAACTCTTTCAGCTAAGTTCAAACAAGGAAAGCTACAGTTGAGTTGTCACGTCAGAGGACTAAGATGAAATGCCTCGCAGCCTGTAACTGCTGCCTCTTTATAGGTACCTTCAGACTGGAATACAGCAGTGCACCTGCACACTGGAACACAGTTGTCCACGTAGATACGAGTGTAGATATACAATTCTTTAAAAAATAATGCTACTTTCAATCATGGATAAGAAACAGAAGTACAGAAGATATAGGTGTGAAGTGGCTTAATGCTAGTTAACAATAATCAGTAACATTAGTACTCGGCGCCTGAGTAAACACTCAGCATCCAACCCAGTACCCGAGAACTCTCGACCGATTAATTATATCGAACAAAAAATTGTTTACCTATAAATTTTTTGCCGGTTACTAAGGCCGGCTTATAAAAACATATTTAGATACTCGTAGCTGGTTCAAATACATCTGACTAATTCGATCAAATTATATCTAACAAAAACCCTTTGTGTAAGCTGTACGAGAGTGTCAGAGTGTGATCGTCTAATTATGAACGTAAAGTTTAAAACAGTTGAATTTTGATACTCGCGGTGACTTTCGGGAGATTAATTGAGATATGGAAAAAAATGTTTCAATGAAATTGTCAGCGTAATCAACTAGAGGGGTAGACAGAGACTACCTCTCTTGCCTCCTTCACATCCATGTATCTTTCCACATCCACACATACATGCTCGTCAGTTAAGGGTATTCAAAATTTTGCCTATCTTCAAATATCACCGATTTTGTCATCAACCTATTTTATACAAAAAATTATTTTTCTTAGTCTTCGATTTTCCCCACCGATACAATAATAAAAGTAATAACATTATTGATTTGGTTAAAATCACCAAAATGAAAAAGTTCTAAACAATCAATTTCAAACAACAGTCAATAATTTAAAACGTAGTGCTAATGATATCTTATATTACCAATAATGTATCAAGTTGTCAAAATAAACCTTTTATTTAGTAAAACTTACTGTAATGTGTATGTGATCAAGATGTAAGGCAGAGTGCAACTAAATAGGTATGTATATATCCCCTCGTAACACGGTGGTACCTACCATGTTACTTCTATTTTTTTAACAAAATTAAGGTTTGAACAAAGTCCCGCTGCGTTATTTTCATAGGACAGAGGTTTTTTTTCTGAACCAGTGGTTGCATAACAGACATTAAATAAATATCCCCGTAATCTATATTGAATAAAGATTTTCTTGTAGTATACGTAGCGTATTAGATTTTTCACGTGGTAAAGCCACGCTGCAGCTATTATGGTTATAGCATGAATGGATCGGCTCGACCAGGGAATTACCACGCTCTCACAGAATACCAGCGTAAAATAGCAGCTTAATACTCCTGTGTTTCGTATGGTGAGTGTAGAGAACCGGAGACTCTTTTCGCTGGAAATGAGACATTCCCATCTTAACCCTCACGGATGACAAGGCATCTGCATTTTAATTCGTAATCGGGAATAAATGTAGATGACAATGGGCCACAGCAACTACCTACTTACCATCAGGACTGTGTGTTCGTTTGTCACCCTGTCCTATAAAAAAATTAGAATTATACGATGTCATAATTTATTATATGATATATGATAGTGTAACCTACTCATGTTGTTAAGTTACTACGAAAAATCAAAACATTTTCTCTTATTCAATAAAAGAACAGTCCGGCGTTTGTTGTAAATGTACCGGACCAAAGCCGAGCAACACAAAGAACCATATTAACGTCTTATTATTTTAATACTATTACTATACCCAACCCGTCATCAGTATTATGTATACCTACAACCCACTAATGAGCGTGTAGGCACCTCGTACAACAACTACCTTATTTATCATCCATGAACATAACACTTCTTCATTTTGAATCTTAATTGTCAGATCTTAAAGACCTTAGAAAAGTCAAATGGCTTTATGAGAGCGGGCTTAAAGTTGGTGGCGCGCATAAAGAAATGACACGGGATGCATCTGAGTGTCAAGAGAGGTTTTGAGAGAAAATAAATGCGTAATTATTGTTAGTTGAACGGTAAGAGGTTCGGTGAAGGCGTGTGTGGCCGCGCCGCTGGAGGGTTGTCAAGGATTTGTTATTAGGTGTTGATTGATAAGGTGATGGGGAGGGATGATTTGTTCATATTGTATACCTGCTGTAGGTATTTATGCCGATATTGGGGATTGGTGCAGTTTTATTTTTCGATATTTTCTATACAAATCTTTCCCTCTACAACGCGTTCCTAAAACCCTGTGGTTCCCGTTAAGTGCGTTATCAGAAACAGTATTCAAACGTAAAACTAAACATTTGAAAAAGTGAACCATAAAACATAAGTTAAATTTAAATAAATTTTTATTTGCAAATTGTATGTATTTTTATTACCGTTATACTGGCGGTGGTGTATTGCATTGTCAAAGGTAAAGCATAACCTTTAACCGATGCGCATGTCAGTTAGAAACATTAAAACCACAATACAATTTGCAAATAAAAATTTATTTTATTATAATGTAACTTTTTACATTTAGGTTTTCTGAAGTAAAGTTAATCTATATGTTTGAATACTGATTCTGATAACGGGAAGCACAGGGTTTCTGTAACGTGTTGTTATAACTCTTTCCCTACTAACAAAAATAATCATGGCGTGTTTTGTTATCTAATGACGTTAATATTTTGGCGGGAAATTGACCGCCAGCGGATAGTTGATCCTAATAAATTATTTAAATAATAGTTTGAAGTGGATTTTGACACGTAAAAGCAATAGTATAGTATATTCTGCGCTTGTGAACGATTAGTGGAAACGAAAAAAACAAGTGTTCCGATGGTCATATGAACCTCAGGAGCAAACACCCTATGTTTGCTTAGACACAAAATATAATCATTTACAATTCCGAGGTTCCGATTCCTCTTGCGCAGCCACCACACGGCAAAACCACTTATTCGAAACAAATAGTCGTTATATAATATATTTATACTTCATTTTATAGATTTTTTGTTGTCGATCATTAAGACTGTTCTTATGTTATTCATTGAATCATTCATTCATTCATAATTATCATTAATATCCACGACTGGACTCCTCCATAGAGGGGTTTCCCTATTCGTTGCCTCATAGGGGAAATATCTGCCTTTAAGTTGTAGTCACAACTAAGAAAACGTAGGTGTCAAAAATATATAAAAGTATAAACAGGTAAATTCTACTGCCCATCTCTCTTGTTTCCCTCCGTCGGCTCTTGTGACTCCCACGTGACGATGTTGGGAAGTACACGGTTAAAGCCTGTGTTATAATTGAAAATAATGTTATTATTTCAATACGAATTGACCGTTACCTAATGATCACAAAGTTTACATAGTCACGGTCCAAATCACAGAAATAAAGACAGAAAAGTGCTCGTTTCCGGCGCATAGCGCAAAGGGGCGCTGACAGCAGTGGTAAGATGGCCGCGCACAATGCACACCATAACAACCCGCGACAGGTTAATAGCTGCGCGCCAACCGCCATGACTTGCCATTAATATAAGTTGCATATTTTGCATCCACTCATATTTAACATGCCTCATGGCTCATATTTAACCAAAGCACAATGTATGTTACGTTGTGTCTTAGCTAAAATTTAATTAAAAAATTATGTAAATATTAATTAAATATACACATATATATATATATATATATATATATATATATATATATATATATATATATATATATATATATATATATATATATATATATATATATATATATATATGTATATATATCCAGTCAGGGGGTTTTCATGCTGGTCTACCTTTCCGGTGATCCTGTTATGGAATACGGGTACGCGACCCCGGCTCCCCGAGCTACTGTTATTCTCATACCTTTCCTGCCGAGATAACAGTATCCTTACACCTACGCTCCTACCCCCAACCTTTTTTTTTTCCTTTTTCCAAAATGGTAGCTTCCTCTACCAACAATAGCATACCCAAAGAGGGTTGGTGTCAGGCAGGCGGCCGACTGTAAAACTTTTGCCAAATCCCATGCAGTAAACTAATATTACGAGTTGTGGGATATATGACAGGGCTAGGGCGTACCCCGCAGGCGACGCGCAGGAGCAGCACCCGGCTCCTGTGGGAAGTGGGCAAGGGTTGTCGCACCTTACGGAGCGGGTGCGACGTAAGAGGCGAGCCCGTAGAGAGAAGAATGTCAGAGTGAGGTTTGCAAGCTGGAATATAGGTACGATGACTGGAAGAGGAAGAGAGTTAGCAGATGTTTTGAAACGACGAAGAGTGAATGTTGCCTGTTTGCAGGAAACAAAATGGAAGGGCAATAAAGCAAGAGAGATTGGGGAAGGATACAAGTTTTATTACTGTGGAAGTGACGGGAAGCGAAATGGAGTAGGAGTTGTGTTAGATAGTGGAATGAAAGAACGAGTGACAGATGTGAAAAGAGTAAATGACAGAATGATAGTTGTTAAATTAATGATTGAAAACAAAGTAGTGAATGTTGTAAGTGTGTATGCTCCGCAAACAGGCTGTGAAGAGAGTGTGAAAGAGAAGTTTTGGGAGGAATTTGATTGTATGATGATGGGAATACCTGAGAGTGAGGATGTTTATATGGGAGGAGATTTTAATGGACATGTAGGGAGAGTGAATGACGGGTATGAAAGAGTACACGGTGGATGGGGGTACGGAGTACGCAACCGTGAGGGGGAAGTTCTTCTGCAAGCAGCATGTGCTTTCGACCTGGCTGTAGTAAACACGTGGTTCCAAAAACGAGATCAGCATCTTGTTACTTATAAAAGTGGCCACCACGCGACACAGATCGACTATCTTCTGTTAAGACGGAACCAAATCAAGAGTGTAAAAAACTGCAAAGTGCTTCCAGGTGAAGACTTAGTATCCCAGCACCGAATTCTGCTGGCTGACATCTGCTTAACTGTTCGCCTCAACAAACATAAGGATCGTCCCCCACCCAAAATAAAGTGGCATTTGTTGCATAAGGAGGAGTATGCAAGTGAATTTAGAGAGCTAGTTGTAAACAAGATGATAGAGATGGGTGATATGGAAGGAATGAGTGTGAATGAGTGCTGGAAGGAAATGGCTGATTGTATCCGAAGTGTGGCAAGGAAGGTGTTAGGAGAAACAAAAGGGAAGCGTATGATAGATAAGGATGGGTGGTGGTGGAGTGAAAGTATTAGAGAAGTTTTGAGAGAAAAGAAAAATGCCTTTAAAGAATGGCAGAGCGTAGAAGACCAGAATGAATCCATAAAAGAAAGTAAGAGAGAGGCGTATAAAGAATGTAAGAAGAGAGCGAAGAAGGAAGTTGCTATTTGTAGGGCAGAGGCGCAAGATAAATTATATCGGTCCCTTGAAAGCCCCGAAGGTCAAAAACGACTTTTTCAAATTGCAAGAGCGAGAGAAAGGAATGGAAGAGATGTTTCACATGTAAAATGTATAAAAGATGATTCTGGAAGGATTTTGACTGACGATGAAAGTATAAAGAAGCGATGGAAGGAGTATTTTGAGAAATTGATGAATGAGGAGAATGAATGGAATGGTATGCTTGAAAACCCACCAGTGAGTATGGGCTTAGTGAGAGAAATTAGTGTGGAAGAAGTAAAAATGGCTGTTAGGAATATGAAGAATGGGAAGGCAGTCGGCCCAGATGGAATACCAGTAGAAGTGTGGAAGTTGCTGAGTGCGGATGGATGGAAGTGGTTGAGTTTATTTTTCGGTAAATTGTTGCAGGAAGAACAAATACCTGAGGAATGGTGCAGTAGTATACTGGTCCCCATTTTTAAAAACAAAGGAGACGTTCAAAACTGCAGCAGTTACCGGGGAATAAAACTCATGTCACATACTATGAAAGTCTGGGAAAGAATAATAGAGAGAAGAATGAGAGAAGAGTGTGAGATAACACAAAACCAGTTCGGATTCATGCCCGGTCGAGGTACGACAGATGCCATTTTCGCATTACGCCAATTGTGCGAAAAGTACAAGCGCGTGCATAAAAATCTGCACATGGTTTTTGTCGACCTTGAAAAGGCGTACGATCGGGTTCCCCGTGAGGTTTTGTGGTGGGCGTTAAAGATGAAAGGTATGCCTGGGAAGTATGTGAGGTTAGTCCGTGCTATGTACAGAGCATCCCGTACATGTGTACGATCTGCCGCGGGAACTACGGGCAGTATCGATGTGGCGGTAGGGCTGCACCAAGGGTCGGCATTGAGCCCTTACCTCTTCCTACTGATTATGGACGCTTTGACGTCGGACCTGCAGGATGAGGCACCCTGGTGCATGCTCTTTGCCGATGACATCGTGCTTGTCGGGGAAGAAGGCATCGAGGTACAGAGCAGACTGACGGGGTGGCAACAGAGGCTGGAAAGTGTTGGCTTGAAGATCAGCAGATCCAAAACCGAATATCTGTGCTGTGATTTCGGCGGTCTTTCCAGTCCTGTACCCATGTCGTTGGATGGCGCTATACTGCCTACCTGCTCAGATTTCAAGTACCTCGGTTCCCTCATTCAAGGTGACGGCGGAATAGATAGAGCTGTGCAGCATAGGATTAACGCAGGGTGGATGAAATGGCGACAGGTCACAGCCACAACGTGCGATCCCCGAATGCCAATAAGGCTGAAGGGGAAAATTTACAAATCGATCATCCGACCTGTCGTCATGTATGGAAGTGAATGCTGGGCCGTCAAGAAGAAGGATGAAAATAGACTGCATGCGAATGAAATGAGAATGTTACGATGGATGTGTGGTGTGACAAGGATGGATAAGATAAGGAATGAGTATATAAGAGGAAGCCTGAAAGTAGCGCCAGTGGTAGAAAAGGTGAGAGGAAGCAGATTGGCATGGTTTGGGCATGTGATGCGGAGGAATGAAAGTCATGTCACAATACGAGTGTTGAATATGAATGTGGAGGGACACACGGGCAGAGGAAGGCCGAATAAAAGATGGATCGATTGTGTGAAGAGTGATATGAGAATGAAAGGAGTAAGTATGGAAATGACGGCTGATAGAGAGGAATGGAACAAGAAGGTTTACTGCGCCGACCCCAGATAATGGGAAATGGTTTAGAGAATGATGATGATATGTATATATATATATATATATATATATATATATATATATATATATATATATATATATATATTTATATATATATATATATATATATATATATATATATATATATATATATATATATTAAAAACAACGTTACCTCCATACTACGGTTTTCTCCTGTATCGTGGAATCCCGACTTGGAACAATTATGTGTACGCCATACAAATACTTGTTCCATGCGGGATTCGAACCCGCTTCTCTTAACGCCGCAATTCATTCCTAAGCCACGTAGCCGTCAATAAACTATAGAGACTATAACTTTTTTATGGAATTGGCTTAATAAACGAGCACAGAGTCCATCTTTACATTATTGCCAGCTCGTCCGGTATCTAGAGGAGCGCTAGCTGATTAGTGAACACCAGTACGGTTTTCGTCGGGGTCGCTCAGCTGGTGATATTCTTGTTTACCTTACATATCGACGGGCGCAGGGGTTGAGTCCAAGGGGGAGGCTTTGGCAGTTAGTTTAGACATAGCTAAGGTCTTCGATCGGGTTTGGCACAGCGTGCTTCTGAGAAATTGTGCAATTGGATCAGCAGTTTTCTCGCTCCTCCGATGACAAGCCTATCAATGCTCGTGCTCTACAAGGCTGTGTGCCTACGCTGTTATTTCTGCATATCAATTATATGTTGCAAACCAGTAGGATTCATTGCTATGCGGACAGCACAAGTCGATTTTAACCCTCAGGAGACACAGGTTTGCCCGATTACCGCTAAAACGAATCCGTTTGTCAGCTAGTATCGGAATCCTCGGCGCCGCCAATCGAATGAGGTGCAGTTTCGTGGTCACTTGGAAGGGAAGGTTAAATTAGCCTCTAAAAAGCTTGGTGTGCTCAGCAGTGGCCAGTACTTCATGCCGTTACACCACTTGGAACTTTACAAGCCGCAAGTTCGCCCTCACATGAAATACTGTTCCCGTCTCTGGGTCAGAGCACCCCAGTGCCAGTTCCTTTCACATGACCACATCAAACGCAGAGCAGTTCGAATCGTCGACGACCGAGTTCTTTTTGATCGGATCGATCATGTTGCTGCGAAGGGCTGTTGCGTACCTTTTCATTTTCTATCGTATCTACCACGAGGTGTTCAGTCGCTGAATATTACAAACGCACATCGCGACAAAACTCGCGATACCATGCACACTATCTGGATGCTGGGCGGTCCACCACTGCGCGTTTTACAAAGAGTTTTCTCCGTCGCACAACATCTTTGTGGAATCGCTTACCACCGGCGACTTTTCCAGACCGATATGACTTGGAGGCCTTCAAGAAGAGAGCTTACCTAGTCTTTTCTAAAAGGCCGGTAATGTACCAGCAATGTCTCTGGGTGTTACAGTTGTTCATGGGCGGTGGTAGTCACTTACTATCAGGTGAGCCGTTCTTTTGCTCCCTATACCATAAAAATTTGATGGTAAGTGGATACTGTGGTCCATAGACATCTACATTTAGCCTCGATTAAGATTAAACTGCAGATGCATAGTCACCCCTGAGGACTAAGATGCAATGACTTTTATCCAATAAATAGGCTCTCCGATTCTCTACACTCACCATACGAAACGCATCAGCGTGAAGCTGCTTTCTTACGCTATGAGAGCGTGATCCTTTCCCTGTCGAGCCGACCCAAACGTGCTAAACAACAATGTTTATTTTTTGGTGGTAATTATTTTTAGACTTACAATGATAGCGTACTTGGGGCATCACCCAATTCCCAGTTCGTCCCATGGTTGTCTATGAGACCACTTTGGAAAATTTCTGAATTTCTTTTATTTAATTCGTGCTACAACTATAATATAGCTGCAGCTGGCTTTACACGTATAGTTGATACAAACAAACCTCCATACTAGTGACTAATTTTAATATTTACATTATCGCTTTGGAGACACAGCAGTTAAAAAGTGTAACATCTAAGCAAACAGTGTCCGCGTTGAATTAAACTAATACGGCGGGCCCCAGAGAATAATGAGCCTGATTATATTGGCACAGGTGTCCCGGGACGAGGGCCATTTGTTCGCATTCCTGTCTGACTGCTCGTTCGCGCCTTATTGTCTATGCGTTTGTCGAATTATATCGAGATATTTTCTTATCGTTACTGCGTGACTTTTTCATTACCAACGGTATTACTGGCTAGTTCAAACTTCGACAGTTTGCATTTAAATTTAGATTTTCAATTTTAAATTAAAGTTATATTAAAGTTGTGAAAATGATTATTATAATAATTAGCTCTTTGGCTGTGACGTTGATCTACAAGTTATTGAATTGTTTGTTTTTCCTATAGTATTTTACTTTATCTGTGACCATAGAATTAAAATTTCGTAATAAATGCTGCAAAGACAGTACTCAATATCAACCAAGTGTACGAAATTGAATTGCTTTTTTAGTTATATCGCTTTCATAATGATTTCTTAAATTTACGCGAACACTACACATTGAATAAAACTAAATTTACGGATTTTATCGCGTTTATTTCACTACTTTTACTTATTTTTAATTCCCGACGTTTCGGGTGCTTTACAGCAACCATGGTCACGGGGGGGACTGAGATGTTTGACGTCCCAATGTCATAGTTAGTCCGGCTACCTTCAGTTTTTGAATATTAATTTTTGGTCCGATTTACGCAAAAAGAGCTTATAGTATCATGAAGTCTTAAACCCAAACCTAAGCATACCACTGCAAGACTTCATGATACTATAAGCTCTTTTTGCGTAAATCGGACCAAAAATTAATATTCAAAAACTGAAGGTAGCAGGAAGGGAGCTTCGAAAGAAGCGCTATGTGCCAAACCCGATCGAAGGCCTTCGCAATGTCCAAACTAACGGCCAATGCCTCCCCCTTGAACTCTACTGCCTCCGCCCATCTGTGAGTGAGGTAGACCAGAAGATCACCAGCTGACCGACCACGGCGAAAACCGTATTGGCGGTCACTAATCAGCTGGTGATCCTCAAGGTACCTCATGAGCTGGCAGTTTACAATGGACTCCATTGTTTTGGAGAACAAGGAGGTGATATAATAAAGAAGCACGGAAGGTGGGTACAAATCAAATTCACTGAGGGATAACACCGCTTGCTAGTCTTAATTCGAAGAAATCAGACAAATTAGAGAATTTATAATCGGATTGTCACTTTTAATGGAAATTGGATGCGGTGCGCGTGAATATATTATGTAGGTAATTTACAATGTTAATTATCTACATTCTGACAAACAAATGAATTTGAATTACAATGGTTGGAGGAGAGGCTGACAAATCACACCCCAAATAAAATAGTCAAAAGAAGTTTCTTGCCTTACGGTACATATGTGTCGGCATTACAGCTTTCATAATTACAGCACGAATAACCGTGGTAGAATCGGAAACTCATTTTACTGATAACAAATTAATCTATCTTAGTCCTAGGTATGACATTTGATTATTTTTCGATGCTAGATTATTTTAATGCCATAATATTCTGTGACAGTCATGGTGTGGTGAGAGCTATAAGTAGATCCACAATAAATTACACAATACACTAATAACTTATTTAGTTTATATGGATGAATTTGCACACAAAATATAAAATCTAGTCAGTTAAATGAATAAAGTACTCTCTATTAATTCCAATATTAAACAGAAAGAGCGACGCAAGCTCGTCTATTGAAATTGGTTCGCAATAACGCAAATCCCAGCTTCAGATATGATAATTCCCAACCGGACTGCACTGGACCTCTCGTAATTATGAACCAAGTTAAAAACATGTCGAGTCTTGCGGCGCTCCCTACTCCCGCCACCCTACTCTTGAAGTAGTCGATGGCGAATTACGGACGACGCTCTTCATTAAATTAAATCTGGACATTCTCGAATTGATTTCGAATGGGTTTTATAAAAAGATTTTCCTCGTTATTGTGCGAGAACAGGATTACAGAGGCTGAAGAAATTTATCCTAACTGCGACATATTGGTACAGAATCAAAATTTAAATATCTTTTTATCCTTCGCGGAAATGTCTAAAAATTGCTAACAGTAATTTTTGCCTTTGAAAAATACTGGTTTATTTACGATTGTTTTAATAAACAGAATATTGGGATTTATTATTTTATTTTATCAACCAATGTTTAGTTTTATAACTCAAGAAATATTTTCAATGGACAACAGTTCACTCCAATAACAGACAACTCATTCCATTAATTCAAAGTGGGAAGCGTGTTATAAGAATCATTTTCTTGGAGTGATAAAATATTGAAACGAGTTAAAATCTTTTTATATTTTTCGAAGTAAGAAATTAAAATTTCGTTTTTCAAACGCAACATAATAATCTACTACCTTTATAAAATAAGTTTCCTATGTCTGGTGAAGAAATAGTTATAGAACCTTCGTTGGCATTGTTATTTTTTTAACTTCCCGCTAAGAAAATTGAAAATTTTCAAAAATCGGGAAGTTATTGTTTTATCCCGTTTA
Source organism: Parnassius smintheus behrii (assembly GCA_036936625.1). NCBI lineage: Eukaryota > Metazoa > Arthropoda > Insecta > Lepidoptera > Papilionidae > Parnassius > Parnassius smintheus. The sequence continues at coordinate 1,219,036 of JAUPFT010000019.1, forward strand.
TCGAAAATTGAGTTTCCATCAAATCTTGACGTTTGAGGTCACAGGAATGTGTGTGTGTGTGTGTGTGTGGATGTATGTAAACCTCTTATAACTTTTGAACGGCTTGACGGATTGAAATGAACTAGGCGGATTTCCGAAGTGTTTCATCAAACTTAGATTTTCTATGAATTTTAACCGACCGGTAGATTCGCTTTGAGATTTTGAAAATCATTTTGAGGAATCACAAAAATAAAAATTTTAAAAAACTGTTTATTTTAACAATTTTTAAAGGGCTTTATCGATCGATTCAAAAGAGAGTCAAAATCGGCTGATTCGTTTGTGAGATATCGTTAACTAAAAACTTCGAAAAAATTGATTTTTTAAATTACTCCGATTTGTCGTAAGAGTTGCCTATGGGAAATACTAGTAAAATCGTTGTCTTACAAACCCATATGGCTATCAAAAGTCCACTGCTGGGTGCTAAACTGGATATCTGGCATAGTTGCAAGCGCGATTTTTCAATTATTTTGAGGTGTTTTAAGAAAAATGTCCCTCCGTCGCATCTTACGACACCCGCGGGATGATAAGGGGTAGTGGATATTCTTGTATCGCCACTGCACGTTCCGGTACCGGAGCCGCAACAGAACAGTTTAATTGCACCTTTAAAGCGGCTGACTGGGCAGTTTCTAAATAAGTGCGTCCGTAACAGGCCCAATGACGAGCGATCGCGTTTAAACTCGTCAAACAAACAGCGTGCGATGATTAGACGTCAAATTGACGGGCGTCCGGCGATTGCGATGGCGATGCAATTATGTGAAGACCGCGACCACGCCGAAATCGCTCATTCATGCTCGCTAGTTGACCCAGTGCAGCTGGCGGGAGTGTCGAGTCAAGGGCGGAGGCGGTCGTTATGTTGGTAACATTAGTTTAATACAGTCGTTATGTTTGTTTATGCTTATTAAAAACTAATTTAAACGTAATAGTTATTGTGAATTATAGACATAGAAAAACACTGGCCACCGGCGGATCGGAGGAAATAAGCTGAAAGCAGACTCTGTCAAAGTATAAGTTTACGCGGTCCTATGCGTACAATAAAATTAGTTGCGATCGCACTGCTCGTTTGGGTAAATCTAGTTGCACGTTGTTCTACAAAAATGTTGGTTTATTCAGTTTTTCCCTCAAAAAAGATTTGCGCGTCAAATTTACAAAAAGATGGCGTGACATTTCATATGTGTAATTTTTAATTACGTTATTGATATTTACTCCTTTTTAAGCATAAAAACTACATAAATACATAATTACTCATTAGGTAGTGTTGTTTCGGATTTGTTTGGCAACACTAGCCGCTCGCCCTCATACTATGGAGATCGGTCGAGTGATTGATCCGAGTTTGTATCCTAGTTGTAGCTGTCTGCGAGTGATATCTATCTGTATTTGTGAAATTGTTAGTTTATTATTTCAATTGTTACGTGTGAGTTTCGTAGTGACATACGATGTTTTTGTGTGCACAGATTTCCCTCCGCAAAAAAAGACTGACATTCCTGTGTAGAGGGAAAACGCTATGGCTACTCCCCTCTGGTTCCTCGGTGGCCCGTGTTACTCTATGATTATGGGTACCTATTTTTCAAAATAACTATAGTCATTTTGAACCTTATTTTAAATACAAAATATACACTAAGGAAAGCATATATCATAAGGTATTTATCTAGTAGAAAAACAAATTGATGTATTTATCACAATGGCAACCTTCTTTAATCTACTCAAGGGAGTAAACACTTTAACTTTTCATAAAAAGTGCGAGTAAAAAACAACAAATAAAAAGAATATAATAATTTGACATTCTGAAGTGAAGAGATATTGTTTAGAAGAATTAAAGCCTCTACTTCAACATGTGAAATTATTTTAATCTTTTTAATTCTTTGAAGTCGAGTCTTACTTTTTAGTAGAAGTTTTTTTGCTTATTTGAGTGGACTAAAGGACATCGCGATCTCAATGTCGTCTAAATAGTTCCATATTTTGTCATCCTTAGGGGTGGAATTCTTACACAAATTTATTTGAGTCCATCCATGAAGTATGTAACCTATTTAATTTTAAAAAACCGGCCAAGAGCATGTCGGGCCACGCTCAGGGTTCCGTAGTTTCCCGTCCGTCACAATAAGTGTTCCCACTTATGAGTTTAAAGGTCCCTTATGTTCGCGCTCCAGCAGCGCTCCGCGCTCCTGCAACTGCTCCCGGTAGTGGGTACTGTTGTTTCCATCCAAGTTCAAAATGATTTTCCTAGAAAGTCCTTATAAAGTTCTACTTTTCAGATTTTTTTCATATTTTCTAAACTTATGGTTCAAAAGTTAGAGGGGGGGGGGGGACACACATTGTTTTTTACTTTTGGAGCGATTATTTCCGAAATTATTGACATTATCAGAAAATGATTTTAGTAAACCCCTATTCATTTTTAAATACCTTTCCAACAATATATCACACGTTAGGGTTGAAATTAAAAAAAAATCACTTCCCACTTTACGTATGGGGGGGCTACTCTAATAAAACATTTTTTTCCAATTTTTATTTTACCACTTTGTCGGCGTGATTGATACACATATTGGTACCATATTTCAGCTTTCTAACTTTCTGAAACTATAAGGGTTCCTAGTTGACTACGGAACCCTGAAAAGTTTTAAAGTCGGTTCAAAAATACTAAGATATTAAGTATCTGACATACAGAAAACTAAAATTATTACAGTTATATCACCGTTCTTCTATAAAAATAAAAACGTTTAATTGTTTACCTCCTACTTTTCTTAAGTCGGCTAAAAATCTATACGTGGTAAAGCTACGCTTCAGCTATATTATGGTTGTGTTACGAATGGGTCACCTTGACCGGAGAGAGGACCATATTCTCACAGAATACCAGCGTAAAATAACAGCTTAATGTTGCTGTGTTTTATATGGTAAGTGTAGAAAACCGGAGACTCTTTTTACTGGAAACGAGGCATTCCATCTTAGACTTCAAGGTAACAACGCATCTGCATTCTGATTCTTAATCGAGGACAAATGTAATGTTTATGAGCCACAGCATTGACTTACCATCAGGTGGACATAAAAAAAATCAGGGCGAGTATATCACGTCTTAGCACATGGTGCGTGTGAGTCCTATTTGGAGAATCCTACTAATATCAGCATTTTAAACCTGCCAAATCCCTCTTATGAGACAATCTATAGGGGACGTCCTTATTCAAAAATGGACTCCTTATGTAATATTATCCATATGTAATAGTAATCTTTAAAAAAAAATTTGAATAAAATAATTTTTTTGTAAGTTTCACCATCGCTGGTCTGGCTTTTTTACGTCTGGCGTGAAAGAAATATACCGCACTCTATCGAGAGCTGTAAAATTAGCATTATCCAAAGTTGCCTCTTGGGACACCTGCTGGAAGAAATGAAGTAACATCAACAAAATCTCAGGAAGTTTACAAAATTTGTCAATCTACAATGGTTAGTTTTATTAAAGAAAACTTTTACAAAAATAATGAAAATAACCGCTGGGAATGAGATGATAGCCACCACGCTCTTTCTATTAAAATTATATAAAAAATTGTACAAAACTATTGTAAAGTTAATGTTTTAACATACAAAATAAAATGTGTTTCTTGCTGCTTCTTCCCGGGACAGAGGCATTTTCTGACGTTCAATAAGTATTACATAATAATCAATATTATATAAAATTATTTTGTTCTATTCTATACTATTATATTCTATTCTACACTTTGATATCATATACTGTGGGATAACTCCCACTTATACAATTGTTTTAATAATCACGGTGATTATTTTTCTTTTATTTTCAACCAGGATAACAAGCCCTTGTACCCGCCACCGCTTAAAGCTTACACCACTCATCTAGAAGAACAGAGCGTATAATTTGTCCACGACAGGCTCCTTGTTTATTTTCCCGGCGCGGCGCGCTGTCGGAAGTCGACTCGTTTTCTAGTTAGCGCCATATTTTTATTAGGGGTCCACACTATTGTTAGGCTAGCCCACATTACAACTGTTGCCTGGACATTCAGGGCTATTTTTATAAATGGAATCTTATGACTTATTAAAATGATTAAGGTGTTAAGGTGTAGTGTGTTTGCCTCCTAAAAGAAAAGTGAATCGATTGAATGCAATTATTAATAGAATCAAACGTTACTTTGCGGAAATCTATTATATAAAAGATATTAAAAATTACTTTGATAAGATCCGCGTATTAAAATAAAATGATGTGTCTTACCTAGTTTGAAGAGAACCTCGCGCTCTCCCTCAATTAAACGCACTATCCCCGTCACCGCTACTCCCAACACTACATTAGAAAATACATCCAACCATCGATAATATGACACGTGTTTCGCCTTTACACGAAGCATCCTCAGGTGAAGAGGGTGGACTCTGCGATGGCTGACCGCTAAGTCATCTCTAAATACAATCAACTAACCATTACGCTTCTATAGCTCAACCAAAAACAACGCTTTTGTATTTAATTAGTGTTAGTGTAAGAGTAAGTGGTAGAGCCGTGATGCAACTACGTAATTGTTGTACCACAAATGGGTCGGCTCGATCTATGCAAGACCACGCTTTTACATACTCGTAATAACACCATAAAATGACAGCCCACTGCTGCTGTATTTTGTATGGTGAGTGTAGAGAACAGGAGAACTTTTTTCACCGGACATATTCTATTTTTTTATAGTAGAAGGGTGACGAACAAGCACACAGTCCACCTGATGGTAAGTGGTTGCTGCGGCCCATAGACATCTACATCTATCCTCGATTACAAATCAAAATGCAAATGCGTTATCACCCTTGAGGACTAAGATGGAATACCTCCTTTCCAGTAAAAACGGTCTCCCGTTCTCTCTACTCACCATACGAAACACAGCAGCGTTTAGCTGCTTTTTACGCTGGTATTCTGTGAGAGCGAGGTCCTTCCCCGGTCGAGCCTAACCATTTGTGCCACAACTATACTACTAATATTGCTGCAGCATGGCTCTACCACGTAAATAAGTATCGCCCTGTTTTATTATTCTACTATAGGAGTGCTTGCATTGCTGTATTCTGATCTGAAGAGTAAAGAGAGGCAATATAATTACAGCAGCAGCATTGGGCTCTAATCTCTCGTCTTCTCTGTCTTCACAAGGCCACTACTGAACATAGGCCTCCCACAAAGAATTCATCAAGCACGGTCATGAGTCACCTGCATCCATCGACTTCCTGCATCTCTTACCAGGTCGTCCCTCTATCTAGCGAGGGGTCACCCTACACTTCGCCTACCAGTATAGGACTGTCACTCGAAAACCTTGCTTCCCCATCGGATGTCGGTTATATATGATCGGCCCATTGCCATTTCGGCTTACTAATCTGTTGGGCTATGTCGGTCAATCTGGTTCTACTGCTATCATTTTTAATTTTATCATGCAGAGAAAACACAAACATAACCTTCTCTATAGCTCGTTGAGCGACATTGAGCTTCCTCGTATGGCCAGCAGTGAAGGACCACATCTCAGATCCGTAAGTCATCACTGGCAACACGCACTGGTTGTCCAATTTTACGTCTTTGACTAGAAACAATTTGTAAAAACTACAGTCAACAAGATCATTATCGGTGATGTTATTTTAAAGTTTTTTTATACGTCGTAAGATAAAAATATATTATTAAAAAAACACAATATTGAATCAATAGCGCTGCACATTGTCAATATTCGGAAAAAAATGTTTACCCGAGACGTATTGATGTGAAGCTTTATAATACCTCCTCGAGGATTAGAGGGAACGTCTTAGAGGGGAGGGCGAGGGGGGATAAAATTCAGTTATGAAAGTATGAAAACGCGACCGTATCGATTTTATACAGGGGACGCGGCCGGCCGCCGGGCCCCAACCCGCGGCTGCTTAGCTCGCACACTGTGAAAATTAAGAAAACTCTCAATTATTCAATTTCTTAAATGATGTATTATAGAAAATAATCATTTATATTCAATATAGATTACAAAGATACTTATTGAAAGTCATTTACGCTTAACTACTGGTTCGAGAAAATCCCCTGTCCTGGGAAGAACCAGCAAGGAGTCGTTATCATTTATGTTCTTATTTTTTAGTAGCATAATAATCCTTACATTTACAGCCTATTTAAGTCCGGTGATGAACATAGGCCTCCCCCATTGATTGCCTTACAGGAGGGATATTTGCTACAGTTGCCACGCTTGGCAAACGGGTTGGCAACCGCAGTTTTTTAGTTTTAGTCGTTACTAAGAAGAAACTGCTCCTGATCTAACGCTTATTAAACAATTTTTGCTTAATAAAATTCGCAGGACATAATTATTGGCAATAAATGTCCGTGTGGCAGTGACGTCGACAAGCTAGGACATCACGGGCTGTCATGCCAAAAAAGTGCAGGTCGCTTCTCGAGACATGCAGCACTTAACAATATCATACGCCGGTCTCTTGCCACCGTCAACGTGCCAGGTCTACTTGAGCCGTCTGGTATTGCAAGAGACGATGGCAAGAGACCGGACGGTATGAGTTTGATTCCATGGAGGATGGGCCGGGTGCTGGTATGGGATGCAACCTGTTCAGACACGCTGGCCCCTTCCCATCTACGTGGAACCAACAACAGAGCTGGTGCGGCTTGTGAAGCGGCAGAAAAGGCTAAAGTTTGCAAATACAGGGGTCTAGGCTCCGAATATATTTTTGTCCCTTTCGGTGTCGAGACCCTTGGTCCGTGGGGTCCTAGCGCTATAAGCCTTTTTTAAGGAAATAGCAAAAAGGTTAATAGACGTCACAGGAGACCGAAGAACTGGCAGTTACCTCGGACAAAGAATTAGTCTAGCTATTCAACGGGGAAACGCTGCCAGTATCTTCGGAACCTTGCCTAAAGGACCTTTTTTAATAATTTAATTTAGTTATTATAATATATTTTTAAGGTTTTTAGTATTAGAATTAGAATTTAGATTATTACTGTCAGAATATTGTTACTATGGTTAATATCCAATAAATTTTCACATGTGTATTATTGGCAATAGATATAGGGTTTTGATTGTGTACGCAATAGGCTATCCGCCTATCGCTTCTTCCACAATTTTTCTTCTATAATTATTTTTGTTTAAATGAGATTCTGGGTAGCTTTTTTATTTTATAGAATAAGGGTGAACAGTGAGTTCACAGCTCACCTAGTGGTAAGTTAATGCTGTGGTCCGTAGATATTTACATCCATCCTCGATTAAGGATCAAAACGCAGATGCATTACCCCTGAGGCATAAGATGTTCACTCGAAACGAGGTGTTATATCTTGGTCCTCAGGACTGTCAAGGAATATGCAGTTTGGTTCTTAATCAATAGGTGGTAGGAGTTCTTTGCTGCCAGGAGTCCGTCTGGGTATTATCCTATTAGCTGTTTCTGCCATCAAATAGCAGTGCGTGTACAGCTGTGTTCCAGTCTGAAGGGTGTGTAGAGGGCCAGCATAATCACACGTTGAGAGGCACTCCATCTCAGTCCTTAGTGGTGACAACGCATCTGTGGCCTTCTTTAGTAAGTTAACCTTCTGTAATAAGTTGCCTGGAGATGTCTAGGGGCTGCAGTAGGCCACTTACCATCATACGTTGGTTTTGTTGTACGGTACGGTATAACTGCAGCACGGTTCTACGGTACGGTAGAGCCATGCTTCAGTTATATTATGGTTGTAGCACGAACGGTACGGTTTGACTGGGGTAGGCCACGCTCTTAAGAATAACAGCGTGAAATAGCAGCTCAATGCTAAATTTTAAATGATGCCAAAGTGAAAAGAACCGGAAACCATTTTTACTGGAAATAAGGCATTCCAAGTCAAGGATGACAACACATCTGCATTTTGATTCCTAACTGAAGGTAGATGTAGATATCTATGGGCCACACCATCCAATTAGTCAGGTAAACTGTGTCCGTTGACTAGTTTGTCACCATTATTCTATAAAAAAACATTAAAAATATATTTAATCGTTGATAGGTGTCTATGGAACACATTAGGTGGAGTGTACTCGTTTGTCACTAACAGGTATTATTTATTTAAAATAAAAATGAAACGCTTTATTTTTTATACATGTTTTAGAATAATCTACTACCGTTCACAATTAACTTCCTTTGTCTGGAAAGAAAACGGAAGAAACTCCGCAGCTATCCGTTTTTTATGAGGAAATTCATAATGATTTCTTAAGTTTAAACGAAAACTACACATCAAATAAAACTAACTTTATGGATTTTACGGATTTACGGATGCTTTACAGCACAAATAGTTACGGGAGGGACCGAGAAGTTTGACGTCCTGATGTCATAGTCAGCCCGGCTACTTTCAGCTTTAGAATATTAGTTATAGATCAGATCTACGCAGAACGAACTTACAGTAATTTTGAGGTGTTGCAGTGGTATACTTGCGTTTGGACCTAATTTTATTAAACAAAGGACCCTAGCAGATGGTAGCACCAAACCTTATAACGGTATTAATATCCACTTCGACCCGTGCGTGTAGTAAGAGGTGACGGTAATAAACTGAAGCAGGAGATGGGCAGCACCACCTTCAAGGTAACAACTCAAAATATTAAAAAAAAATTGGTTGTTAATCCGCTATTCAAGCGTGAAAACTGTGGAAAATCCCACTTATGAGGCAATCTATGCGGGAATCCTATGTCCGTTAGTGGAATTTTACAGCTTGTAATGGATGGACCTTTAAAATCTTTCTAAACTTACCTCTTGTTGAGCCTGTGTGTCTTATAATATGAACGTTTATAACGTCATACGAATCGTGACACAGGTGAAATAAATTGACCCATCAATTTATGGAAGTAACCAGAAAGATTTCTTAAACTTAACAGGCGGAGGCCCGAACTATAATCATCCAGATTACCCAATTAGTAGTGAATCGAGCGGCGCTAACCTGTCACCCATAACCGCGTATTAACTTATTAACTAATCGGAATGTGTCGGACGCACCCCAAATTGAATAATAACTTGTTAGAGCGAGCCGAGGCGGGCGGGGGCGGCATTGTGCGGCAAATTGCCGCAAATTGGGACCAAACGCAATCGCAACTCCATTACCGCGCGCCTGCAGCCGATTGGTCGACACGCCCCCCCACCACCTCCGTTCAAAGGCGAAGAAATGAAATTATGCACTCCGTAAATAAGAACGCCTTTGTGAGCCGTCTCACTCGACTCCTTATTCAAACTGTCAGCACCTCCGCCGGGCCGCGGCTTAATGAAATTGCTGACTGTCCGTCCGACAGATGACGTCGCAGGCGCCCCGGACGATCCTTGAACGATATTTATTTTATACAATAGTTGTAACTGACGAGCACACAGTCTACCTGATGATAATTGATTAAGAATCAAAATGCAGATACCATGTCACCCCTGAAGACTATGTTGGTTAGGATGGAATGTCTCGTTTTTGGTAAAAAGGGTCTCCGGTTCTCTTAGCTTACCGTACAAAACAAGATTCACTGCTTTGTTTCCGTTAGAAAAGAAAGGTATAAGGTCTCCTTCATGGGGGGGGGGGACTTAGTAGGCGGGTTGGCAACCGCGGTTTTTTTATTATTTTGAGTTGTAATCGGAAAGTTGCTACTGCCCATCTTTGGTTTAGTTTCCCTCTATTTTCTCTTCTTTAACGTTTAAGATATGGGGTAGTGGATATTCGTACACCGCTACTACGTGGTCATGGAGAGTTTAGTATTCCAAAATAGTTAAGTTTAGAATTTCATTTTTGTCTGATGTAGTCAGTTCAGGAATTTTTCATCATTTGAATTTAAAATAATAACGAAATGACAATGGTTGAAAACGCAACATTAAAATATCTTTAAATACTAAGAAACCCATTACCAACTCGGTATATTGTTTTTTGTAACACTTCGGAAGTTAACAGTTAAACCAATAAAAACAAGTAGGTCCAAACACGGTTCCCTTAGGGAACCCCTCTCCCCCGAGACTAAATCGCTTAGCACCTTGATTGTAGCATTAGTAGATGGCGTGAGCGCTGTATTATCCCCTTTGTGTCCCTGCAATGGATTAGACATTGTTACCCCGGTAGGGGTAGCGGCGAATTAATGTTTTCTACTCAATAGCGTTTTATAATTCAATTTAGAGGCGGGTTAGTTTCGTAACGAATTTTCTATAAAAGGTTTATGATATTTGAGTGATTGGAAAAATTTAGTTTACTTTTTGTTTCAATTTTATGGGCAGAAACTGCTGATATAGAAAGAAAGAAATACTTCTGTTTTGACATTGACTAGTACCTAACATGCAACAATATACTAAGAAACAAAAGTACGAAATGTTAATAAATTTGGCTTTGTACGTCGAATGTTTGTATTGAAATAAATATTTTCTATAAATTTCAATGTAGGTACGAATTATTCAGATATTGAATCATTCAGATTTTTTTATTTCTTTTTGATTAAAAACATTAGAAGTACGAAATAAAATCTGATATTAAATTTTTTTTAATAGTTGGACTTCTTTTCCACTCAGGAGTAATTTCGGATACTTATTCGAGGATAGATGTGTATGTGCCGCAGCAGCCACTTGTCATCAGGTGGATAGTTCTCGTGTGTCACCCTTAGTCTACTAGAGAAAGCTTACCATTTGAATTTAGCCAAAGAGGTTGGTATCTACCCAGATGAAGTTCAAGACAAAAAAGGAGTACTACCATCTAAGCCTAGTCTTTTCCGTTTTGCGTATACGTAAACATTGTAATGCCATCTACATCTTTCTGGCTTTTCGAAATGGGTGGTAAAATTCTTATGCAACACCCGCCACACTGTAAGCTGAACACAACGATGGCGTAATTTATCACATTTTATAAAACTATTTTAAGTGGTAGTGCCATGCTGCAGCTATATCCCCTCGTCTGTCCAAACGCCATAATATGGCGTCGAGTGATAGCAAACTACTTCTAACATATATATGATATATATAACATATATATCTGTTATGCATAATCTGTTAGGTTATTTAATAACGTTTCCATTGATATATGATTTTAATATACTTACTTAGTATATATACATATATATTTAGTATACTTGTTATATACTTCGGAAAGTGCTTGACATATGCGCCATATTGGCCGAAATGACCCCGACATTCGAGTGGATAATATTATTGTAGCACGAATAGATCGGCTGGACCGGGTAAGAACCACACTCTCACAGAATACCAGCGTAAAATAGCCGCTCAATGCTGCTGTTTTTCGTTTAGTGAGTGTAGAGAACTCTTTTTACTGGAAACAAGGTATTCTATCTCAGTCCAAGTCCTCAGGGGTGCCAACACATTTGCATTTTGATTTTTAATCGAGGATGGATGTAAATGTCTGTGGGCCACAGCATCCAATTACCATCAAGTGGACTGTGTGCTCGCTTGTCAGTCTCATTCTATAAAATAAAATAAAAACTCATAACAGTGCGGATATTCCAACAATATTTTTATCTTAGCCGCAAATTAAATATTTATGCAAATGTAATTATGCCTGTATTATATCTGTGTCAAATTAATTTAATTGCGTGCAGATACTGCATTCCAGCGCAAGCGCACATACCTTCTTACTGAAGCTTACAATTGTTCCAAGTAATAGAGAAATTAAAAAAAAATTATTAGTGAAACTTAACTTATCAATTTAGTTATAAAATAAATATTTAATTATATAAAAGTCGAAAACGTAGAATTCTATAAATCATCCTACAATAGACGTCTGATGCGAATCATCAGATTGACGTAAAACACTTCGACTGGTGACGGGCAGCAACGGGCAGCAACAGGCGTTGTCCTAAGTAGCCTTGACATTAATTTAACATTAATTTTTAAGAAATTTGTTATAACTATATTATGTCATATTTTTCTTTAAATTTAATTCAAAGAAGAATAGCGCCCGTGTTTTCTTAGAGTGTTAGAGACAGAGAGAACACGATCGAATGGTAACTTAGATATTGTCTAAAACTTAGTCAATATTAGGTAAGGTTATGTTTCTTAACTGACATTTAGTGTATGTTACTTTGGTCTCATATAAATTTCTAAAAGAGCCGATGATAAGTCAATGGGGTTATATATACTTTTAATAATTCAATTAACATACTTCCTGTACCAAGTATTGCTGTAAACTAAGCCTCTATTTAACTGCGTACTTCCAAATGACATTCCTTTCAAATCATTACGAACATGATATTAGGCTTAGCTCTCCAATTCCGAACCAGGGCGACATACGCACCTACAGCATTGTACCCGCTCCCAACAAATTGTTTCAAAAGCATTACAAATTCGACCCTTAAACTAATGCGACCAGTCAGCAATGCCCCGTGCTCCTTGAAGCGTCGTGTGTACGCGGACGAGGGTCGGGGTTCAGGGGTAGCTGGCGATTGTCACGTACAAGTAATAAATTGTCGGGTGCGAGCAATTCGCTCGCACGGGCGTCACGCGTCATTAACGGGCGCGAATGTGCTGCCAAATTAACAATTACACGGGACCTTTGTGCCTCTATGTTAATTAGGAAATTCGGAGCACGCCGGTTCGCCCGCGTGCATACCTTGCTCAGATAAGCTGTATTACTGTTTGGCTTTACAGTTGGGTAAGCTTTTTTTTTAAAAGACAAACAAAACTACAGTTCATCTAAATGTAAGTGACTATCAAAGCCCATGAACGCATGCTAAATATTCAAATTAAAAAAATAACTGCAGATGCGTTGTCACTATGACTGTGTGCATGCCTCGACTAGCTTGTTAGCCTAGTTTTATAAGCGCGATTGTTGATCGTGAGTTCCCGGGTTCGAATCCCAGGTGGGGCCAAAATCAGTCATTGGGTTTATTTGTAAACAAATTTTCAGTAGCAGCCTGGAATCAGGAAGTTGGAGGTGTCTCATCCCCGTGATCGGAAAGCACGTAAAGCCGTTGATCTTGCGCCTGATCTCTCTCGATTAGCTTCGGGTTACCGTCCCATCAGACTATGAGAGGGAAGGAATAGAGAGTCCTGTGCAGATGGCTAGTCTCCGTTGAGCCTAACCGCCGTAACCAAAACTCGGTCTAAAGGTAACTTCCTTTGTCGAGGAGTGCGATGGCTGCCACAAGCGTCTGACTAAAGAACAAGCTGCTTATGGGGGCAAGTCTGCTCAGGTTTGCTCTACACCGACAGTCTGCGCTGAGACTGACCGCCGTGACCGGAATTCGGTCAGGAGTATCTCACTATTTGTAATTATAATGACCCAAATTCCTTTAAACAAGTAGTTCTTGTAGAAAAAAGTCACTACATCCAGCAATAGTTAGTTGTTTCTATAGGTTACTTTGTCAAGTTAGCAGACCACTGCTACACAAAGACAATTAAGTTTATTCACCTTTATCTTGACTATGAATTATGAATAATTTTCAATAATTCTGAAGCTTTCAGTACGTCATTTTAAAAATTCTCAATCTTTTAAGATTTCTCAAAACTTTATTTCTCTGCAAATTTATTATATCCACAAATTAATCTAAGAAAACCTTATTTTTTATTTCGTTGTAATCAAAATAAAAAAGTAAACGAAATGACAAAGGAATTTTTTTCCTTTTTCATTAACTATTGTGAAAATTATACATGCCTGTATTAATAAATAGGTTTTTTATAGGATGAGGGTGACAAACGAGCACACAGTCCACCTGATGGTAAGTGGATGCTGTGCCCCATAGACATCTACATTTTACTCGATTATGAATCAAAATGCAGATGCCTTGTTACTCCTGAGGATTGAGATGAAATGCTTCGTTTCCAGTAAAAAGGGTCTACCGTTCTGTACACTTACCCTACGTAATACAGCAGCATTAATCTCCTATACTACGCTGGTATTCTGTAAGAGTGTGATCCTACCCCGGCCGAGCCGACCCATTCGAGATACAACCATAACATAGCTACAGTGTAGCTCTATCACGTAAGAAATTAGTACCTGATCTTAACGTAATCCTGGTGACTGTCCCGAGGCTAATCGCTCGTACTTCGCAATTAGTCTGTCACCGGAGCGAGGGATCCAATCAATATGGCAGGATCGCCGCAGGGTAACGGCCCCTATTATTTGCGATTAGTAGATTACGAACAGATTCGATTGTGTTAACAGTTGGTCTGTTTTTAGAATATCGGCATTCAAACAGAGAAAAGTAGGTGTAGCTTTTAAATAAATCAAGTGTGAATTTATCAGCACATACGTGGAAATTCATTTTTTGCCTAGAAGTTCGTTTAAGTCCGTCCGTCTGAGAGACATTCTTTCTTAATTATTAGAGGTGACAACGCATCTGCAACGTTCTTTGTTTGAAGTTGTTGTGGTGCCCAAGGGCTGCAGGAGCCACTTACCATCAGGTGAACTTTAAGAAAAAAGAGGTTAACAATTCGACGTTATGTATGTTACGCTATATTATCGTCGAACGTAAGCCAATTTTGATGTTTTTGTTTTTTAAATTAAATATTTCTGAAGTTATTAATGTAACTAAATAAGATTTCATTAAATCATTGAATTGTGATGTACCTACCTTAGACCACTAAAAAGGAAGAAGCGAACTTAAAAAAAACTTTTAATTAAGAGTACATTATTGAGTAAAAACAACTAAAACTACTACAACTGCTTTGATATTTGTAAATTCTCATATATATATATATATATATATATATATATATATATATATATATATGATAATAAGATTCTGTCGGCGCCTCACTTCTTCTAATACACTAGCACTGACTTCAGAATGTGAAGCTATTTTTTGTTCTCGAAAGTCACCTTTTAATTTTTATTTAAAGGCACTGTTTTTATATCGCAAATATATATTAATTAGCACAAATATAGTTACAGCCTATATACGTCCCCTGCTGGGCTCAGGCCTCCCCTCATTTCTGAGAGGGCTTAGGGCAAGGAAGTGTCCGCCGCGTTGCCCCAATGAGTGTGGCTTCAAATATTTTTTTCTTATTTCTGAGACATGCATGTTTCCTCACGATGTTTTCCTTCAGCGCCGAGCACGTGGTAAATCAGCACTTAAAATTGCAATTAACAATTTCATTGGTCCCGGCGGGAATCGAACCCGGTTTGTCCGAGCTACCACGGCTCATAAGCACAAATATGCTATATATATAATATTTACATAATTTTATACATTAATTGATTATACTATTTATCAACGTATATTATTTAAGTAAACAGTGTACAGTCAATAACTTTTAGTCTATTAATAGTAATAAAATATGCGATGCGGAACTACCAGTGGCTGTGATCCTGCCAAGATGGAAGGATGTCCTCCGCGACTACTCCGCAAGTAAAGTTGTGAGACAATAATCCGAGAGTGGACTCGCACTATCCACCTCCGAGATCTCGGCGATTACACGTCAGAGCCCGTCCATCCCAATACATTGAATGGCTGATTAAAATAAATTTACCGACAACAAATATATTTCTAGACTTACAGGTTTTTTAAAAAATATAGAAACAAACACTTAAGTCCTTTCAAGCCGAAGCTAGTCGTTTTAAATAAATATCTGACCGCAAACATTATATAAAGCGCACAGAGAGAGGCAGACAGAGAAAACACGTAGGTACGTTACGTTGTGTCGGAGCTGGAATATAATACGCGCCGGGTATTAATTTGCGAGAGCGTGCGGATCGAGTTTAATTAACAAATTTAATTAGAAATTAACTGTTTCGCAGAGACGGGCGGCGAGCGCTAAGGCTGTACCACGCGAAGAAATCGCATCTTTATCCAATATTTACTTCGAGACAAAACTTACGAAATCAGGAAATATTCTTTTAAAACTTAAAACCTTTACCAGTGCCGTAATTGTTACACAATATGAGGTACACAAGTTATGTAAAATCTTATTTCTTTTTTTTGAGATTGTAATATAAATTATATTATAAATTATAATATATCTTGCGCAAAACTATTTCCTGATTCAATTAATAATTTACCTTCTCATCTAGATCACTTTCTCATTTTTTGAATATAACATTGACTTCCACGCAAAATAATAAGTAAAACCCCATCTCGTAAATTGCAAATGGATGGACCATTAGTCGATTGCCAGTATCTTTTTCGGTGATGAGCACTGAGCCAAGTGCAGAGCTAGTTAGTTAATCGGTTCCACTTGTCTGTTTTTTTACATACCGTAATAACTTTCATTTCCACGTCTTGAGAGGCGACTGTAGGAAAAACCGAAAGCATCTCGTATTGTATAGGTAACGGGTTTTACTTGCGATAGGTAGCAATGTTAAACATCAGAAAATCTGGAATTGTGATTGCCTATCCACTTGCCTCGTTTTAAAGCGTTCGTATCAGCCTTTGTTTTAAAACTGAAGTTAAAACCAAACTCACAGTTCACCTGATAACTTGATACAAAGAAGAGTACAGATGCGTCACCTCAGAGGACTACGATGGAATGCCTTAGCCTGTAATTGTACTGGCTATCTTCACTTTGGACCTAAAAACAGCGATGCTTCTGCTATTTGGCGGCAGTAATATGTAAGACGTAACCTATCCAGGTTGACTCCTGGACAAAAAGGAATCCTACCACAATTCAAGTCGCCTATTGAAATCTTTCTAATGAAAAATTTTTCAAAATAATATGCACTATGTGACAACCCTACACTCAGTAGGTACAACTCCCGGGCCGAATTTGAAAATGTAATTTAGTTGCGTTTTGTCCGCGCTAATTGGTTTGTTTCCGTGCTTAGTTACCGCGGAGTCGAGTGCCTCCGCTCGCTCGCCACCGACACTGACCAGTCACTCGCTCGCTCGCTCCTCTATCGTTAGGATTAGGTTGAATGTTATACCTTTTTCAGTTAAAAAATATATTTTAGTTTGGTCTGGTATATTTTGAAACATAATAGACTTACGAAATTGATAGAACGTATTACTGATATGCATTTAATGATATCAAACCATTTGAAACTTGTAGACGAGTTAGTTATTACATATACATAAACACTCAAGCCTGTCACACAGAGGGGTAGGCAGAGACTACAGACTTCCATTTAGCACGATCCTGACATACCTCTCTCGCCTCTTCCACATCCATATACCTACGCATACGAGTACATGCTCGTCGGTTAAGGGTACTCTTAATAATAATTAAGTCATCATTATTATTCTTGTCAAGTATTAGATTAAAAATTGTCTCTTAATTCTTCTATTTATTGCCAGTCCTAAGCTTGGAATGCCCTTTTGAATAAATGATTCCGTAGATTGGGGTTAAGTATGAAGGAAAATCGACTTTATGTATAGCAAAAGAAGGTGTGGGTACATTCCGTCGTAGCGATGGCGCATTTCGTTCGACGATTCTCATGCCACACCATGATAATATAACGCGGTATCTCATTGAAATGAGGTATGTCTTCTACTACCACGCGAGCATTTCATAACAATGGCCTTCGCGTGTGGCACTAGCACTTCATTTCGCGTCATGTTTGGAGTCATGGTGTAATGCAAAATTCCTCGGTACGAAATTTAATGTCATATTACATCACTTTAAAATGCACTGTTTTGCGCATGACTAGTCCTAAGGTAATTTTTATGAATTTCGTCATACGTCAATACGTTGTAGTGCCATGCTGCAGCTATATTATGGTAGTAGCACGAATAGGTTGGCTCAACCAGGAGAGGACCACGCTCTAGCCGAATACCAGCGTATACTGGTGTGTTTCGTGTGGTAAGTGTAGAAATCTGAAGACCCTTTTTACTGGAATCAAGGCATTCCATCTTAGTGCTCAAGGGTGACAACGCATCTCCGTTTTGATTCTTAATCGAGAATAAATTTAGGAATCTATGGGCCACAGCATCCACTTATCATCAGGTGGACTGTGTGCTCTTTTGTCAGCCTTATCCTATAAAAAAATGCATGGAGACTTTAAAGAAAAGAGCTCTTTCTAAAAGGCCGCCAACGCATCTGTAATTCCTCTAGTAGTGATATTCTTGGGCAATATGCCCATCGATTTTTAGTTCTTCGAACTCTTTTAAATATCTCCCTCAATAACCATAATAATTGTATTGGTTTTTCGGCAGGTGTGGTTCCAGAACCGACGCGCGAAGTGGCGCAAGACGGAGAAGTGCTGGGGCCGGTCCACCATCATGGCGGAGTATGGCCTATACGGCGCCATGGTGCGCCACTCACTACCGCTCCCCGAGACGATTCTCAAGAGCGCCAAGGAAAACGATTCTGTCGCACCCTGGTTACTCGGTGAGTTGCCTTTTAATTTAATCATCAGTTGACTGATTTCAAAATGCAATAGCCCTATGTTCAGCAGTGAACTTGATATACTGGAATGAATTGGTATAGTAGGCAAGTACTGGTTTATAAGATTTAAAAAAAAATAAAGTGGCTATCCTACAACTAATATACAGAATTTATTTTGTACACATTAATACGCGGCCGAACATATTATCATCCATAACATTATGTTCTCCTGGAATCTACCGATTAGTAACAGAATTTTTGCACGCTGTTCAAATATCGTTATAAATTTTACATCATGCCCCTTTAATATGCTTAATAGTTGATAGATGTGATGCTACACTGTGTTTAAGTGTCACCCTTTCGACAAAATTATTTAATATAAAAATGTCTGTTCTCAGAGTAATTACCAGCATACAGAAAATCCTAAAAAAAAGAACAGAATTCTTATAGCTGAACTCTTCATACATAATATGATGTTTGACATGATAAACCATAAAATAGCTATATTATTCTCATCTTCTTTCTTTTAAAAGGTTTTTCTATTCCATAGACACCTCTATTTATATGTAATTAGTGAAACAAATAACGTTGCCGATAAATTTACTTAATCTATAACAGTAAAATTAAAGACTCTTTTACTAATCCGATTTATAATACATATTTATATCAATGAAAGTTTATAGCAGTTTCATCTGACATCTTACAATAAAAATATAGTCAAATAGTACAGAATTTCGTACTATCGAAATATAATTTACAATATATCTTGAATAGGTCAATCAGAAATCTGTTCAAATTCAACCGGTGTATTTCCACCAAATTATCCTTAGACTTATTATGCATTTTACAGAGAATAATTACTGTTTGATTAATCGACACTGGATTTGCTTCACGGAACGTACACAGGGGGCACTGCTGCGATAGTACAATAACAGCTGCATGATCACGTTATGTCTAATCTTTTGTCGCTAGATCACGACTACCAATGCGAACGTTTTACCGGTTTTCCTTTCTACTCCCTCAAGATATTATGAGAATTTTTTAAGAATTTTATTTATTTATTTAAACAACCAGGACTCATATTTTTAGTATTACTTATATCTAAACTTATAACTATGTTAGTAGGCATAATATTATTTGCGAAGTAAAAAAAAAACCGATATGGTACTACAATGGCATATGTATAGGCAGTCCAGTCAGCTAGCAATCACTTTCAGGATACTATTGTTGCTCCCCCGCACCCTGCACACCAGAGACGCACACCTCTTGCGCATAGTCGCATAAAAGCAGTCCACTCGCGCTTCCGTGAACATCCCTGATGCACTACAGAAGCGAGGCAGTCCCAGCAGCACCCTAAATGCGTTGTTGTATTGTACTCGGACGGCGTTGTAAGCCTTTTGAATATATATCTAGCCCACAGGCTGCATGTGTAAAATTACGTGCAGTAAGCTCTAAATGGGGCTATTTTAACTTCCCTTGAACAGCGTGCAAACCTGCGAGCTATCATGTTCGCTCTTACTGACAACGCCCTCCGTTCCCTCTCAATGTCATCGTCATCCCTCTAACGATGAATCAGAATATGGCCAAGAGAACCTAAACGCTCTTTGTAAAATATTACCATTAATAGAAATAGATGGTACTATGTCATGTCGCTTACTCCCGGTCTCAAAGACCATGACATGGCTCTTTTTACATATGTAAGTCAAACCATGTGTGAGGGCGTAAGCTTCACAAATCTTCACCAGTCTTCGTAGGCCGATATAGATGCACTCAACAACACCGTATCATCTGCGTAACTGATATTGTTGACGCAGACATCGTCTATGTGACCGCCGACTCTGATGCTGTTGAGTTTACCTATCAGCTCATTTACATACAGGTTGAAGAGTGTGGGCGAACTCAAATCCCTTTGTCTCACCCCGCACTCCCAAACGTATGATCTAGATAGGGCGCCTTCTCATCTTAGATTATTGACCTGGTTCCCGTACCTATACTTGAAAATATTTCCAAAGGTTGATCTTCTCCAGTTTATCCCACAGTAAGTCGTAGGACACAAGGTCAAAAGCCTTTGAGAGGTCTAAGAAACAAGCGCAGACTGGCGTTTTGCGTGCCGTGTAGTAAGTGACAGTGTGCTTGAGACACAGCACCACAATCATTCATCATTCACTCATTAATTACAGCCCATCAAAAATCCACTGCTGAAGTAGGGGAAGTATTCGCCATTGCTTCCTGTCTTAGCGATCGGCTTGGCAACCGTAATTTTTCATTATTTTGTGTTATTATCGGAAGGTAATACTGTTGCCTGTCTCGTGTTTCGTTTTCCTCTGTCGTCTGTTACGGAATAGTATGGGGTCTCACAAGCTTCTAAGTAATGATCTACATTATTTGGTAGTATATAGTGGTTTCTTTTACGCTGCCGCTACACGGCATTATCAAGATCCTTCCTTAACTTCATGATTTCAAAATATTTTCATTAAAGCCGATAAAGCTTTGTTGAATATAGTCCATGGATTTCCGCTAAGCAAATGGTAAATCTATACGAATAAAAATCAATTGTTTCATATACGAAAGATCGTCACTTGAGAACGACTGGACCGATTTTTACAAACACTCACACAATCGGACCCGGCAAGTGACGCTGGTGTCGAGATCTGGAAAACAGTCGTGCGAGGCTGGGACGGATCGTTAATCAGCAAATGGGATCCAACTCGCTTATTTACCATATCTGTCAAGATTTACGTATAGTATTCATATCTCCCTAACATTTACTTTTTAACGTTTGCGAAACGAATATTTATTATGTTATATAATATTCATCACCGCTTGATTTAGAAAATAATTTACTTGATCGTTTGAATAATAACAAGTCAAGTAACATTCCCTTTATATTTTTAGACATATATTAAAGTACCAAAGTTAATAACTAAATAAAAACGAGTATATCGTTGTCGATTGTTGCTAACATTGCGAAGGAAATCACATATAATACTACGTAGTACTATTATTTATTCTGTGATAACGCTACTATACTATGATAGGGATGTTACTTTTCTAGTAAATCAGAAGATAAGAGTTTACTTACTCCCATATTTGAAAGAGTATAAAAATACCAAAGATAACCACTTGACACTCCCATTTCCACGAAAGAATTACACTTTTTCACTTTTCTTTCAATGGATTGGTCTATTTTTGTCTTATTTGAAAATTAAATTAGAAAAGGCGAGACAAGTATATTGACTCAATTTATGTAGAATTGTAGGTTCTCTCTATGCATACGTATGTATGTAATTACTCCAAGCTGCCGTCCGATTACTGAACGACCGCTAATGCTGGGTGTCTATATTAAAAATGCTTCGTCTTCTTTTACGAGTCGTTCGTAAATATGTCTTTAACTATTTATCAACCGTATAAAGTTTATTCATTTTAAGTCATCCTAAGCCGATAAATTAATAATAGTTTGTAATGTAAACCATTTTTACATTCACCAGGCATGCAAGAAAACGAATCGTCATGGAAGACGAAACGTTTCTTGATATAGGTATTAGGCGAAAAATCACTAAATTATGCCAGCACTAATACTGTATTGCCGTGGCGTGGCGGTTAAGAATATCCACTACCCCATATCTTCCCGTTGGTGTCGTAAAAGGCGACAGAGGGAAACAGGCAGGAGATGGGCAGCAGCATCTTCCTGATAACAGCAATTACACAAAAAAAAACTGCGGTTGCCAACCCGCTCGCCATGCGTGGCAACTATGGCAATATACCCCCCATGAACAATTACACAAATAGACGGTCCCCGGTCCCCGGCGGCCCCGCTATTCCTGGCTACGGTGGCGACCATGGTAACGGCGGGGCAGGGGGTGCTAAGAATCTCCGGAGGAGGTTCGGTTGCCACCTAAGACGACTCGACCTAGCAACATTTAACGCACGCACACTGAGGACTGACGAGAAGATCCTGGAGCTGGAAGAAGAGATAGACAAGTTGCGCTGGAGTATTATAGGATTATCCGAGGTCCGAAGAGTGGGGGAGGACACGGTGATTCTCGAATCCGGCAACTTGTTCTATCACCGGGAGGGCGACCATATGTCCCAAGGAGGTGTCGGATTTATCGTCCACAAGTCTCTCGTCAACAACGTTGTAAAGATTGGGAGTGTGTCGACGAGGGTCGCGTACCTGATACTCAGAATCACCAAACGGTATTCGCTGAAGGTCATACAGGTTTACACACCAACCTCGGCACATCCCGATGAGGAGGTGGAGGAAATGTATGAGGATATTTCTAAAGCCATGCATTCCTCCAAAACCCACTACACGGTGTTGATGGGAGACTTCAACGCAAAACTAGGCACAAGAGAAAGCGGTGAGCTGAAGTTAGGGAAATTTGGAGTAGGGCAACGGAACCGAAGGGGCCAGCAGCTGGCCGACTTTATGGAGAAAGAGGGACTCTTTATGTTGAACTCTTTCTTCCAGAAGCGGCTCCACAGGAAGTGGACCTGGTCGAGCCCCGACGGTTCGACAAAAAATGAGATTGACTTCATTATGACGACCAGACGCCAACTGTTCAGTGATGTCTCAGTGATCGCAAGGGTGAAAACTGGCAGCGATCACCGAATGGTTAGAGGCACACTGAACTTAAACGTTAAGTTGGAGAGGTCTCGTCTAATGAGGTCAACGCTCCGTCCCCCTCGTGCTCTAATCCAGAATCCCGAAAACTTTCAGCTCGAGTTACACAACCACTTTCAGTGCCTACAAGATTGCAATGCAGTGGACGATATGAATGACAAGCTCGTGGAAACTGTCCATGCGGTCGGAGCTAAGTTCTGCAAGACCTGCCGCAGAAGAACACAAAAACTCTCCGATCACACTCTTAATCTCATGGCTGTTAGACGGGAGATGGGGCTGCAATCGTCAACAGATTTGACAGCATACAGGCAACTGAACAGACAGATCTCCAAATGCATGCGGCGAGACTTACGCAACTTTAATACTGCTCGTATTGTAGAAGCGATCGAGCGGAACCAGGGTTCCAAAGTCTTTGCCAGAGATCTGTCTGCCCGTAAGAGCCAACTGTCAAAGCTGAAGACTGAGTGTGGCAGCATCGTTTCCGGGACACCTGAGATTTTGAGTGAGATTGAGAGGTTCTATGGGCAGCTGTACACATCATCGTTGGAGCCACACGCAAGTGTGAGTAACGATCCAAGAGCAAGTCTTATCCGACACTATTCCGATGATATCCCGGACGTCAGTCTAAGCGAGATTAGAATGGCTCTCCAGCACCTTAGAAACGGCAGGGCCCCAGGCGAGAATGGAATTACAGCGGAGCTTCTGAAAGCGGGTGGAACACCGGTACTTGAAGTCCTTCAGAAGCTCTTCAATTCCGTCCTCCATGGTGGCACTACACCAGAGGCGTGGAGCAGAAGTGCGGTGGTCTTGTTCTTTAAGAAAGGCGACAACGCTCTCTTGAAGAACTACAGACCGATTTCCCTTCTGAGCCGCGTCTACGTGCTGTTTTCGAGAGTCATTACGAATCGTCTCGCACGCAGACTCGACGACTTCCAGCCTCCCGAACAAGCCGGTTTCCGAAAAGGCTTCAGTACCATAGACCACATACATACCCTGCAGCAGATTGTACAGAAAACTGAAGAGTACAATTTGCCACTTTGCCTGGCGTGTGTGCACTATGAGAAAGCCTTTGATTCCGTCGAAATTTGGGCAGTGCTGCAGTCCCTTCAGCGGTGCCAAGTTGACTGTCGGTATATCGAAGTGCTGAAGTGTTTGTACAGTAGGGCTAAGATGGCTATCCGAGTACAGAACCAGAGCTCGAAACCTATCCAACTGCAGAGAGGTGTAAGACAGGGTGACGTTATTTCCCCGAAACTCTTCACCGCTGCTTTGGAAGACGTTTTCAAGCTACTGGACTGGAAAGGATACGGTATTAACATCAATGGCGAGTACATCACTCACCTTCGATTTGCCGACGATATAGTCTTTATGGCAGAATCGCTGGAGGACTTAAGCACTATGCTCAATGACCTCAATAGTGCCTCCCAACGGATAGGTCTTAAGATGAACATGGACAAAACAAAGATCATGTTTAATGTCCATGTCACACCTATGCCGGTAGTTGTTGGGAGCACTATGCTCGAAGTTGTTGACGAGTACGTTTACCTGAGACAAATAGTCCGACTAGGTAAGTCCAACTTCGACCGAGAGGTCAATCGACGGATTCAACTCGGCTGGGCAGCGTTCGGGAAATTACGACATATCTTCTCGTCAAGTATACCTCAATCTCTAAAAACTAGATTGTACAACCAGTGCGTGTTGCCAGTGATGACTTACGGATCTGAGACGTGGCCCTTCACTGCTGGCCGTATGAGGACGCTCAAGGTCGCTCAGCGAGCTATGGAGAGGGCTATGCTTGGAGTTTCTCTGCGTGATAGACTCAGAAATGAGGATATCCGCAGTAAAACCAGAGTGACCGACATAGCCCAACGGATTAGTAAGCTGAAGTGGCAATGGGCCGGCCATATAGCTCGAAGAACCGATAACCGATGGGGAAGAAAGGTTCTCGAGTGGCAGCCTCGTACCGGTAGGCGTAGTGTAGGGCGACCCCCCACTAGATGGAGTGACGACCTGGTAAGATATGCAGGAAGTCGATGGATGCAGGTGGCTCAGGACCGTGCTTTGTGGCATTACTTGGGGGAGGCCTATGTTCAGCAGTGGACTTGTGAAGGGCTGTAATGATGATGATGATGATGATAATACTGTATAATTTAAATTAAATTTCGTTTGTACACGGGGCGGAATCTAAGTCAGCAGAATATAGTTAATGGCGCACATCTGAGAAATGACTTAACATTTGTGGCATTTGATGTAGAGGCTATCGGTTCGGACCAGTAGTTCCAGGAGCGGTGAAGTTTTTAAAAGAAATATATCCGCAACTGGTCGTCAAGACATTAAACGTACCTATAGTCAGCCAATACATTATACTGTAGAAAGCTTTTATTGTTATAAACATATAATCTATTTAAAATGAGAACACCACTGGGCACAGGCCTAAAACCCTCTCAGAAGAGGGTTTTAGGGCAAGAAAGTGTCCGCCGCGCTGTCCCAATGCGTGTTGGCGAACTTCGCATATCTTCGAATTTTTTTTTATTTCTCAAACATGCAAATTTCCTCACGATGTTTTCCTTCACCACCGAGCACATGGTAAATGAGCACTTAAAATTGTAATTAACAATTTCCTTGATGCCAGCGAGGATTGAACTCGCTTTGTTCGCATACCGTGAAATTTACTGCGAGCGCTAACCATCTGAGCTACCACGGCACTCTTGTCTGAATTTTCTTATACATTTATATTTTTATTGTAAATGCCTAAAAAGGGTAAGTTTGAACTTTCGTTTATGGCTCTCCTTTTGGTTATATTAGCTTAATGTAAACGCATTATCTCATCAAGTGAATACTACAAAGCTTGTGATTTAAGTATTTAAAATTAAGATCTTTTTTCCTCTCATATCTGAAAAGGATTGTGAGCTAGGGAAGAGTCTGTGAATTGACAGACTTTACAATCTCGAACATATATTATTCTGTATTTGTTATTGAAGTAATTGAGAAGAAGCCTCTAATAGTTCATTATTCAAGACTAAAACATTTATTTGCATATCAAATGCACAAACATGGGGTTATAATAGCAGTAGGTACTTACACCTAAGCAGCCTTTTGCAGGCATTAGGTACAAATTTCGGAGCTAGGTAGACAATAAATTAATATTTAGTTTAATCGTTTGTATTAAAAATTTAGTTCAGAACCACATTCTATTATTTTATATTTCGTAACTCTGTGCGTTAAACACTACGCAATTTCATTAAAAAATGCATGTCAAATTAAATGTAATATATCTACTATGTTGAACCATAAATAAAAAGTGCTTGCATAGAATACCGACATACATACAAAAATAACGAGTGAAGTAATAGTTTTGTTCAAATACGATCCCATATAAACCTGGTCGCTTGTAACCGTGCGAATACACCGCGGGACATCGACCAGTGCGCTCGAGATGTGTCTGACGTGATGATTTTGTTCAAGAGTCGAGCGCGATGAGGGAAGCTGGGCGCCCGTAGCGGCGACCCCCCGCCCGCCCGCCGCCAAGAGACGGTGAGTCTCACCACCATTATTACCGACTGACAGTGTACGCTTGCAAACATATGCGCTAAGTTGCAGTAATTAGCTGGCGCTTGAACAAAATCATTGGTCGACTCTAGCTGTTAAAACTGTTAAAACTAGCATGTTTATTAAATTAGCAGTTTTTTTTTGTTTGAATCGAGGTGGATAGATTGCTTATTTTTATATACTTTATACAAAACTATATTGACTTTTGTTGTCCCTACTATTGAATTTTGTTATCCCTACTATTTTTGAACGTCACTATCATCGCATGCCCTCCCTCGGGTACCATCGACGACGTTCACATTATGGAACTTACTGTCGCCAGCGGTTTTTTTTGGGCCAATACGCCCAGTGTAGTGGTGTAAGAATATCAACTTGGGTATATAGTCCAAATTGATATTCTTAGACCACTACACAGTTCACATTATAAGTACGGATACTATATACCTATGTATCAACATTCAAAAAGAGTGACGCAGAATCAGAATGTACACTACAATAATAATTCCGTCATTAACATTTCAATTTATCACGTCAAATAGTGTCACAAATGCATTATTTTAAGCTGCAGAAACTATAGAATGAGTCATTAATCTATGACAGTATTACCTATGTAGCATCTAGAAACAAGCTTTAAGCTCTCGACTCTCCCACTCTCGCGGAACAAAAGCCACATATAATTTTTAATCTCAACAACAGAAATGCTCATTTTTCACGGCGAGAGTCAACACAGTTAAACATACACACAGAACAAAGGATAAGCGACTATATCCCGTGTGTATAACGGGTCTACTAGAAACGGTTTGCATGAAAAATTCTCGACAGCTTATGAGAACTATTTTGTTTCAGATGTAAGCGAGTGTTTTGTTCCCGCCTCGGCGACGCCACTTTTATGTCGTTTGTTATATTGTTTCAGTTTGCATGTAGTTCCCACATGATTTTTTATAGAAAGAAGTACTCTAATTCGTAATATTTTTTTTATTGTCTTTCGTTTTACCACTTTTCTACTGCTTTAGCCAACTTCAAAAAAGGAGTATTTTGTATGCACACACGCTTGTATCAGCTTCGCGTGTATCTATTTTTATCTATCTATGTAAGGAATCTTTTAATTTAATTTTCACCAAATTGCAATTGGCGGCGCTTCACTTGAACATTTGCACTAGTATCAAAGACCAATGAACATACAATAATTTAATAACTTTATTCCAGTATTCCGATTAGGATCACCAGGATAAAATAAGATAATTTTATATTATAATACCTTGACCTGTGTGTATCGATGTGTATGGATGAATGTAATGGAATATCATAATTCTATTTTCGCGCACTTCTAGACGTCCAATAATCTGAAATTTTACAGGCGTTTTTACAGTCGATGACAATGCAATTAACTTCATATCCATGATCTGGTATTGTCACTAGTATCATCGCTGCTCATAATCAACGTGTGCTGTTTGAATTTTCGTTTAAATGTTAAACAAGAGAAATTGAAAAAAAATAGTAAAACGTAGGTACCTTAACTAGTAAGGTTTTTTATGAAATTGCCGACTGCGTTGTGTGGATTCCTTATCCGTATGGAAACGAAGTTCTCTCTGTACTCGATCGGCTGGCACAATGAAATAAATTGTTTTACTATCATAATTGTATGATTCCGTGCAATTATTATAAGAAATTAAGTGAAATTACGTCCGTCGCAATACTCCAGTGTGTGTTGTCAAACTTCGCATGTCCTCGAATAGTTTTTTGACTCATCAGATATACAGCTTTCCTCATGAAGTCTTTTTATCACGAATTTTCTTCACCGCCTAGTACAAGCATTTAAAATTGATAAAATTAATGTTTTCACTGTTAATTTCATTATCATACCACACACAGTCCAGCGATGGACCGGGTGCCTCTCCGGTAGTTAAGGATTTGTGTTTTCTCAAGGTTTTTATAGTTATACTGCCGAAAAGAGGCCACAAAGTTTTCTCTAGCTTTTCAATATTGCAATATAAATACATTTTTTTACATTGTTACAAGTGATAGAACCACTCTACAGCTTTAATATGCAGCGTCTCCAGTAGCAACTGGAAAGTGTAAAAAAATGCAGTTGCCAACCCACTTGCCAAGTGTTGCAACTATGGAAAATATCTCCTCTATAAAGCAACCAAGGTGTGAGCCCTATGTTCCCTGACTTTTGATAGGATGTTGTGATGGTGAATTATTGTGTTGATTACTTAAACGAGATGGTTACACCGCCATCTATGGAAAGCTATAAGAAGTGTCTGGTATTTTCCATGGTCACCTCCAACACTCACATAACGAATGGGGGTGATGGGTTCTCTTACACCACCACTATGCGGCACAGTTAGGAATGCCAGATCGGAAGAACAAATTGTCTGGAGAAAATCGGAAAATTTCGGAATTTTGGGGTTGTTGTCGGTAGAAATAAATATTAAAAATAAAAATGTAAAATATTTTTTTAATATTAGGCTACAAAGAGACTTAACATTGTTGACACATTACATTACAACTAATTTAAGTACGCTAAGTTCTTAGGTTGCCACATGTATTTAGCGTTGGACTTTACTGAGTCCAATAATTTGGATACTTTAGTGGTATTTAGAAAAGATTTAAAATTCAAACAATTTACTTCAAGTTCAGTCTTATTACTAAATCAGCTTTTATTAAATCAAAGGCAGCTGTGATGTAAAGACAAGTTGTTTGTCTGGTGATTTTGAGTTTTGTCGGCAGTCTGAAGGTCGTTTAAAATGTCGGGAGAATCCAGACGCATCTCGACCATCTGGCAACGCTAGGCACAGTTTTTCCTTCCACTAGAGTTTTACTCTTTTTCCGAATTCTATATTGTTTCTTTTATTATTAATACGGTCCCGTCTGTAAACGTCTACGATTCTATCACCGCCTGATTGATCTGCAGTGTAGTTATTGACATTTGTGTTTACTAATTCACACATCATCTACACACGCTCCAGATATATTATATATACCGTGTCGACCGGGGAAACGCCCCCCACAGAATAGCAACGTGAAATAACGCATTTTCCTGCTGCTATGTTCACGTATGTTCACGTATAGTCACTTATGGTCAGTGAAAAGAACTGGGGACCCCTTTTACTGATACAATTTTAGTCCTGCGAGGAGACAACGCATCTGCAATATTTTTTTAGATTAAGGGTAACAAACGAGTACATAGACCATCCGATTGTTAGTGGACATACTGTGGGCCATAGACATCTACATACATCCTCGACTAAGTTTCAAAATGCTGATGCGTTGTAAAATGCCTCATTTCCATTAAATACCTCGTCCGGTTTTCTACACTCACCATATAAAACACGGCAATAATAAATGATAGATGTGGATGAGAATGGTCCATAGTATCCACTTATCATCGGGTGGACTGTGTGCTCGTTTGCCACACTTACTTGTATAAAAAACAACCTTTAAATCTGTATAATATTTAAATATCCACTATCCCATATCATCCCGCGGGTTTCAAAGAGGCCACAAAGGGGAAAAAATCAGGAGATGGACAGCAGCGTATTTCTAATAACGACTTCAATTTAAAAAAAAATGATGTTGCTAATCCGCTTGCTAACGTCGCAACTGTGGCAAATATCCCCCCTAAGAGGCAATCTATGGGGAAAACCTACGTTCAGCAGTGGACTTTAATAGGCTATAACGGTACGGTATCTAACGTCTTATACATATCTTAATAAAAACCTAAACTTCTAAAATAATGCTACCATATCCAAACTTGTTATACCCCTAAAAAGAATCTAAAAACAAATTTAATTAAATCTATCCATCCGCACTCACGGTCGAAACGCAAATGTGAATAGAGCCTAAGGTTTTCCTTTAAGCCTGCGCGGTGGGGGCACGAAGCGCATGGGAGGGAGTGAGAGGGGGGGGGGGTGAAAAGCAACGGGCGGGACCGACAAGATGGCGGCGCATTGTCTAAGCCTTGATTAACGGAGATTTAAAGGGCTGCCTGCGCGTACATATTAATTATGTACTTAGGCTCGCTCCCGTCGCGTGTTTTTCTTACACCTCGCCGTATATATTTAGGTTTTTTGAGCGGGAAGAGATGCCAGCCTCCGCTATGTACCTACAACAGAGTGCAGGCTTTACGAGGTGGGGTCAGCCGGGGAACGGCTTACCGATTTGTCATTCACTTGAAATTCTCTATGAACGTATCTGTGCCGTTTACAGTTTATAATTTTTGATGGACATATAATATATTATTCGATTCCTATGCTGTACATACACCTATTTATGGGCAGAACAGAACAGAGTAATCTGTATTCGGCATATTTCTGACAACAACTTAAAATTATACATAACTGCGGTCGCCAGCCCATCTGCACAGCGTGGCAACTGTGGCAAACTATGAGCCAATCTACGGAGGAGGATGTTCAGCAGTGGACTTTTATACACTGTAATGCAATGATGTAATATGCAATATTTTAAATACGTGTATGGTAGAATATCTCATGCATTCATCTACTTCCTGCACGCGATCGTCATTATATCTAGTTGGAGGCTGCCATACACTTCGCTCACTGGTACAAGGCTGCTACTCGAGAACCATCCCATTGGTTGTCACTTCTTCACCTTACTGATCCGTTTAATCATATGTACAAGCTATTCACATGACGTAAAATAATTAAAAATGACACTTATATGAATAAAATAGTTCAGTTGTTATACTTTCAAATTGAGCCAGGTTATAATTTATTTAATGGATATTTTTTTGACGATAGAAAAATCTACTTTTAATGAAATAAATTATATACGTGGTAGAGCTATGCTGCAGCTACATTATGGTTGTAGCATGAATTTGTTGGAGAAAGGTTATTCTCTAATAGAATACCAGCGTAAAATAGCAGCTTAATACTACTGTGTTTCGTATAGTGAGTGTAGAGATCCTGAGACCCTATTTTACTGGAAACGAGGCATTCCATTTTAGTTCTGAGGGGTGACAAGGCATCTGCATTTTGATTCCTAATCGAGGATAAATGTAAATATCTATGGCCACAGCATCCACTTATCATTAGATGGCCTGTATGCTCGTTTGTAACCATAATTATATTAAAAAAATATTAATGTATTTTATATGTGTAACATATTTCAAGCTTAATTACGTCATAATACTTTGACTCTGAAAATAAAAAGCGTTGGCATTTTAAAATATGAATATACTCAAGATGCAAACTTCGTTAGGACTAAAGTTAATATTACGAATTAATATTTTTTTAAACTGACAAACAAACTCGCAGTCCACCTGATTGTTATTGGCTGCTGCAGCCCACGGACACATGCAGCCAACTTTAAACAAAGAAGGCAACAGATGCGTTGTCACCTGTGAGGACTGAGATGAAATGCCTCACAGCCTGTAATTATACTGGCTCTTTATAACTTCAGACCAGCACTCAGCAGTACAGGCTATGTTATTCGGCCGCAGAAATAGTTAGGAAGGTGGTACTAACTACCCAGCCGTGTGCCTAGTTAGTACCACCCAGCCGCCTGGGTAAGTACCACTCAGAGGGCTGGGGTCAGTTAAACTCCAAAAACCTAGCAAAAACAACCCTTAAAAACCTATCTTAAGGTTTTAACAATTTAACCTTAAATAATTGGTATATATATCACAAACAAACATGTAAAAGTAATTAAATCAAAATAAACACGTACCTAATGTTATGATTTAGAGAATCAAATTAAATCAAGCAAGAAATCATGAGGTATTGGTTCTTTGTTGGTTTTCTTCTCTTTTTTGTTGATTTTGTATTGGACCTGTAATCTTTCTTAATCATTTGAATTATTTATAGGTACAGGTGTATTTGAATTATTTTAAATTAAATATGACATTATATAGAATAATAGGTTCACTTGATGCCTATTGACATCAACTTTAAACTTAACTAACTAAGGAATGTTATTGTATACTTCTAAAAATACCTGCATGGTGGCCGCGGAATAGAATGTATCACTTCATTTTGCACCGCGAGTTTCGTATGAGACAGTTATGCAATTCTAGAAAATTATTCGCTTGCACTAGACCTAAAATAAGCAAACCGGTGATGGAAAGAAAATACTTAATAATATAGAAACTTTTTTATTCAATATATATTATAAATAATACTAATTGAAAGTCTTTCTTATGCTTAATTCACCACTGGTTCGGGAAATACCAACGTCTGTCCTGGGAAGAACCAGCAAGAATCCCAGCGAGACATATTTTAAAAGAACACCTTACAATCATATATTATTTAACACAACTACACAAAACAATAAGAAATAGCTTGGTAGCGATCACCTTATTCCCAGGAATTATTATCATCCATAAATTCCTTAATATTTTACTAACCCCATAATACAATCCTTGTTTAGGTATTTAAGTTTTCAAATTTGGCAGGGGACAATTTTGATACATTTAGTAAAAGCATGCGTTACATTGCCTAAAGAATGAATGACGAAGGAAACAGTCGGCGAAAAAAAAATATTACTTACGAAGACTTGTGAAGTTCGCCAACACGCATTGGGGCAGCGCGGCGGACACTTCCTTGCCCTAAAACCCTCTCAGAAATGAGGGGAGACGTGTGCCCAGCAGTGGGGCGTATATAGGTTGTAAATTAACTTTACATAGATGTATTGAGATGCTAAAGTTGATAAGTTAATTTGCTTAATTTTTTGTCCACTCCACCTCTGAGTGGCCAATGAGACAACGTGACCAATGAGACAAATCCACTCTCTCAATGGGAAAGGCTCCAGACCAGCAATGATTCTTTACGGCTGATGATGGGGGCTATCCAAAATGGGCAAATATTAAAATACGGTTACTTCAACAATGATCTAGATATAAAACTTTTGAAGTCATAATTTCTCACAACGCTATCGAACTACATACCTAGGTACTTTTATCTTCGCAATTGCAAGCTGCTGTAATAGTTTTACCACGTTCTGAGATACGTAACGTACAATTCTACTCTTTTAAAAGAATATCTATACCTACTATATGTCCGCATAGGTACCTTACTAAACTTTTACGTCTCGCATATCGCGGAGCTATAGAGTTTCCAAGCCAGTTTCATTCTACGCTTAATTGAATGTGGAAATGATATCTGATTAAGTTTCAATTAAAATCGATTTTGTAGTTTCTTTTATGATCATTACTACCGCGTAGTGGCGGTGTAAGGATATCCACTGCCATTTATTGTCCGCTAGATGTCGTCAGAGGCGGCAAATGGAAATAAGCCAGGAGATCGGTAATAGCATCTTCTGAACTACAACTAGTACCTAAATAAAAACTGTGGTTGTCAATTCCGCTCGCCAGGCGTCGCAACTATGGCAAATATTCCCCTTGTTGGGCAACCTATAAGTGTGCCTATATTCAACATTGGACTGTGATAATCTGTACATAAATCTATATAATATAATGAATGAAGCTGGCAGTCCGTCATCTCAGCGGTACTTGGTTTAGAACCGGGACGGCATCAGAGGCAGCTGAACTAAGTATGGGGCACAAATATTAGTCTCTGAGAAATGAATACATATTTGTATCTTTTGCTGTAAAATTATGGGGGGATTTTCCATGGGGTCCACGTGCGGTGAATTTCCTAAAAGGACTGCATCTGGGACCGGTCGTTGCTGCTGGTAATAAGAGGGCTGGTTCTTTTCTCGCTCAAAGGCTAAGTATTGCCATTCAGCTAGGAAACGTTATTGCGTTGAGTGCGTTAGTGGTGGTGGTTTTAATTTTTTTATTATGGTAAAAAATATTGTACCTATATATTTGAATGTAATATTTTGGATTAGTGAATGATGAATGAAGAAATATCGGACTAACAATGGCCACCCACCAATTGCGAAGTTAATAGTGAACGCAGATCGATTCACACGGACACGTATTTTTAAAAGGTATTATAATAAATAATACTTGAAATTAAACTTATTACTAATACATATACATTATTGGTTCATTTTTAAATATATATTTTGTACGACTGTAGAAATCTAGATATAGAAACTTGGTTAAAAATATTCGATTATAAATATATCAACATATTGAGGACAATGAAGCGTCGAAATAATTGTCACTTTGCACTTGTAAGCTACTCATATATTGATGAAATATAGACAAATTTTTTTAAACAAATAAATTTGACATCGTATTTTGATTTTATTATAGGTTATAAATGACTTTTGTATCATGCTATTAAAAGACTGGGATTAGTTTTCTTGCCGGCACTTCTATTAGAAGATAGTATGTTAGAATCCGGTGTAGAGTTCATAAGAGTTTTAAGCGGGAGTAAATTGAATAAAACACTTCGATTTCGAATTCGAAGCGATTCAAAGTCAAAGTCGACGTTGACTTTGACTCCCAACACGCCCGTGAGGCTGTAAGACCGCAAGTCAGCACGGCGTCTGACTACATGACACCCGCTCGCAAT
This sequence comes from Parnassius smintheus behrii, assembly GCA_036936625.1. Taxonomy (NCBI): domain Eukaryota; kingdom Metazoa; phylum Arthropoda; class Insecta; order Lepidoptera; family Papilionidae; genus Parnassius; species Parnassius smintheus. The sequence goes on from JAUPFT010000019.1 coordinate 1,253,851, forward strand.
CACTCATCTCCACTACATCAAATACTTTAATTCTCTTCTAAAAGTACTTCCTTTTACATTTGTCACTCGAGCCGCTGGAGTATCGCTCGCGGCGCCCAGCATCAGTTAGGCACATCAAAGCTCCCGCAAATGGACCGTAATGCACTACAAGCACATCTTGCTGAATTATCTGCCTATTATGCACTCGCTTTGTGCGTGACGCTTTCATCTCGCCAAGTGACACCACATTATCGCGAGTGAGAAATTGCTAGATCCGCGGGAGTGCTCATCGGACGCTATATTCTTATTAAGGCATTCCTTCAAAATTAATACCACTCGATGACACTTGCCAACTTTGATGGGAAAAATGACTCTTTGGTAACTTAATAGGATTGTAACGGAAATAACACGGAGTAGCCTTTTTAAAAATACCCCTTTGATTTCACCGACCGCTTAGTAACGACTTTTACAAGAGCGAATCAGATGTCGGAGTGTCTAGTGTTTTGTCAATGTTGGTATCAGACAGACAACTGCTTACTATCCATATAAAGTTACAAAAACGTTTTAGATTTATACTAAATAGCAATAATTGTGTGCAGTGGCGGTGCGAGGGTGTCCACTGCCCCACGTGTCCACGTCATCCCGTGTGCGTCGCGAGAGGCGGCGGAGTGAAACAAATCAGGACATTGGCAACAGCGTCTTCCTATTGACGACTAAAAATTAAAAGCCTGCGGTTGCCAACTCGCTTGCCAAGCGTGGCAATCATGGGAAATATCCCCCCTATAAGGGAGTCCTATGTTCAGCAGTGGACTTTAATAGGCGGTAACGGTATCGATAAATAGCAATAATTAGTGAGATAACCAACCTTTCCGGATTCTGCGAGCCAGTCTCGTTTTAGGAATTGTTATCCCGCAACGTAATAATTAATACAATAAATGCGCAAACGTTCCCATATTTCTTATAAAATCCTCTATAAGCAAAATTCAATTTCTTTTTTCTTAAAACGTAAGAACTATCGGTAGGAACAATTTTTATATACACTACGTCCCTTTGATGTATTGATTTAAATTTTACTTATTAAGTACTAGTTTAGATGGCAAGATTTTTCTTCTAACTCGGAGTCGGATTAGGGTACAACACTACAACCGCCAAGCAATAATGTACGTAGTATAACAATCGTGTCTTACTGTAGGTTGTGTTCAGTTGGATGAAGAAAGCTGGTATAATTAAGCATTTGTCTTCAATGCTAACAACGCAACGCAAAAAATGAGAGGATAGTTATCGTAGTAACCGCACTGACACCGAGCTGGCAACCGCAGCTGTTTCTTTTAGTATTTACTAGGAGTACGCTGCTGCACGTCTGGTTTGTTTCCTACTGTCTCGTCTTACGACACCAGCGGGACGGTGTAGTCAGTCAGCAGTAGGACATTGTCACACCGCCACTACACCGTCATTTTACATCTCTAATAGCATATACTTAACATACAATATGAAAAAATTTAGTTGTAAAAACTTAAACTAAGTCGAGACGCAATTAAAATAATTTATTAGTCGCATGAGACTTTTATAAAGTTGGCCACCCTAATGAGCGTTCTAATCATGGAACAATGCAAGGTCGTAAAAACATGTGGGATTTGGGATCTCCTTCAATCTACAGTCTGCTTGGAATCCTACAATCAAAATTATATATATATATATATATATATATATATATATATATATATATATATATATATTTATATATCTATAAATATCCTAGCGTAGAACTGCAAGACTATAAATACTGTCAGTTTCTTCTAAAATTGATTCAAATATGATTATTAAAATAAAACTTAAAATGGTCCGTTTCAACTATGATATTAGGGCCTTGAATACCTGACAAATACTTAATTTCTGTATATTACCCGAATAATTTTGAATCGGCAGACTTAATTACCTTTGATACTCCACGAAACCGGCTGTCTCATTTTAAAACCCAGTAAGGGAAAACTACTCTTTTAAAGAACAAACCCCACAAACGAGCACACAGTTCACCTGATAGTAAGTGGATGCTGTGGCCCATACACATCTACATTTATCACCGATTAAGAATCCAAATTCAGATGCTCAGTCACCCCTGAGGACTGAGAAACAAACAAAGAGAGAAACACAAAAGCAATTTTAGACTGATCGTAGTGTTTCCTCAGTCGAGCTGATCCATTCGTGCTACAGCTAACACACAACTGTAACATGGCTCTACCACGCCACGTATAATACTCGTCAACCATATAATAATTCTCCATAGAAAAACAGACACCTTTAAGTATTAAATCCTTAAAAACAACCTTTTCAAACAAGATTTTAAGATGTCAATATTTAATAAGTATGCAGTTAAAAACTTCTAAGAACTTGATAGGTGTCACCTATATCATTCATTTTATTCAATCATATCATGGATTTTATGTCGTTACTGGGTTTTTAAATTAATCATTCAAATTAGTCCTAACAGTCGTATGTTAAAAGCAACGTCTCACACATCAATTAATCAAACTAAGTTGTTTAGAGGCGGCGGCGCCCCCACACCTAAGTCAACGCGATTCCCCCCTTGCTAATGGATAAAGTTGCACTAATGTGGTGTCCAGACAAATCAGCCCATTAGTCCCTCGCCAGGTCTGATGATCGCTCGGACTTACGCACGGAGACTTCATTTCACTCGTTAACTCTCGTCAGTACATCTAATTCCTAGTATTTAAGTATTTATTTGTTCACTAAGTATACAATATGGTTTTAATATAGAAGTATATTACAAATGGCACTTACCACTTTTTACAGGCGTTGTAGTATTATATATGTCTATATGAACTAACTAACAAAAGATGTACATATTACAATTATTAATAATATAAAGTATTTTAACTAAGCATATTAAACAAGGACATAAAATATAATATAAAAATTATTGATTATTTAAATATCCTTCAATTGTATAAAACAATTTTCTTTTGCCACGGAAGCACCTTTTTTCTTTCCTCTTTGACACTGGGCAGTTTATATAGTTGTAATTAAATATAAAAATCTGACTGCTTTTTCTTTTATTATTTATTATTTAATATTATAAGATTAGATTTGATTGATATGATTAGATATAGTTTAATAAAAGTTTCGCACCCTTGACGAGGCTTTTCCTAGTATTCTTTTTTCTTTCTGAGTATTTTACGCCTGAAGAAAACGAGATGATTTCACCGTCACGTCTCGTTTATATTCTAATAAATAATTAAATTTAACAATTAAATGCTTCAAGACCTTTTTAGCGTATCCTATAGTCGCCTTTACGACACTCATACGTGATAGGCTCTAATCGCAGCTTGCTCTTTATAAATTATTGGAGAGGATTATATTCACCTTTTGATTAGGATTTCGGTCGAATGACATGTTTTATTAAAAAAGCACGAGGGACAAACAAGCACGCAATCCACCAGATGGTAATTGGATAATCTGACTATCGATACCTACTATAAGTGTTATACCTCTGGTCTCCGATTTTTACACTCAACGCACGACACAAAGCAATATGTGAATAGGGGTAGATTATATACTATATACTACTATATAGACTATATGGTTCATGTGGTTCTACTCTAACTCACATAATAACCGTAATGTAACCGGTCCAGTCGGTCCGTGCTGCCCGGTCCGGAACACAAGGTATATTTTATTTTGTGACTATATCATAATGCAGCTGCAGGGTGGCTCTTACCTGCCTAAAAAAGAAACATCTTTTTTACTTAAATAATTATATTTCGTAAAAAAAAACACAGGCAATCTTAAGTCCAGTTACCTATACGTGGTAGAGCCACGCTGCAACTATATTGCGGTTGTAGCACGAATGGGTCGTCTCTACCGGGGAAGTACCCCGCTCGCACAGACTAATACGAGTAGCGTAAAATAGCAGTTGAATGCTGCTGTTTATTGTACGGTGAAGCTATAGAACTGGAGAAACTTTTTAATGAAAACAACACATTTCATCTAAGTCCTCAGGAGTGACAACGCAATCTGCAATTTGATTCTTAATCGAAGATAGATGCAGATATAAAAATAAAAATAGTGCCTGCGGTACAAACTCAGCACAGAGTATAAAGCACGTGCCGTGATTAGGTATTCAGTGCAAAGTGCACCGAGGCTGTAAAAATCCCGTAAAAAGACAATTCCGTGGTATATTAAAATTACTCGTTGTATCTCCCGCGACATTCGGTGCTTGCATTTGCATAAATAAGTGTTTTTTTTTTACTTTTTTTATTATTTAATTAAATATCCCCTACACTAAGATTTTCTCCTGTATACCGAGTAAGTAATTAATAGAATCGGGTGTTACTTTGCGGAAATCCATTATACTAAAGTTATTCAAAGTTACTTTGCAACCATCCGCTCAATAAAATAAAATGATGTGTCTTACCTAGTTTGAGGAGCACCTGCCTCCTACCTAATAGTGGTAGTAGTGGTGTTGGGAACAGTAGTACTGGGATTAGTGGTGACGGGATTAGTGCACACAATTGAGGGAGGGCGGGAGATGCTCTTCAAACTAGGTAAGACATATCATTTTATTTTATTGAGCGGATGGTTGCAAAGTAACTTTTAATATCTTTGGTAAATAAGTAGTTAAGATTCAAGAAAAAATTTATTTGGTAACATTCCTTACTTTAGAAATGTTCTTTTCCTTATCTTCAGATTAGGTTTACAATCACAGGTATTGGCTACAAAGCCTTCAGCCAAAAAGAAAATCTTTACCACGTATATCCTCCACAACATCATGTTCATACGTTGTGAAATTTTTCGCTAGTAGAGTCGAAAGGCAATAATAATATGGGCTATACTATGAGGAGACCCATAAAAACATCAGCAGTTATTAGCAGTTAGTTATTTTGACTACTACAACTAACGTTTATATGTATTTTTATCTAGGATAAATGTGAGTTGACGAAAAAATGTCAACAAGTCACATATCCACTTACCTTCAGGTGGACTATGTGCTCGTTTGTCACCCTTATTCTATTTAAAAAAAACTGTTTGCTTTTAACTGATAAATGTACCGCTGACGTATTCAAGGGTCTCATCTACTTTCTTTCGTTTTGTCGATGATATGGCGTTAAAGCTCCTTCTATTTCGGCTTGAGCGATAAGAGCATTGAAGTGACGTGTTGATTATGCGCGGATGTGGACCCCCCCACCTCCTCTTCATTATCATTTCCGATGTTTTACGAGCGGAGTCCTCGAACCTTGCGCTATAAACCTGTGTCGCGTGGGGCCGACTTTATTACATGTGTCAAGCCTTGTTCAAGACCTCAAGTTAATAAATTATGGAGTCGACTTGAGGTGCGCTGGGACACCTAGTACATTCGCGATACGATTTATAGAGAGCAGGGGAATAAGTGAATAGAATATCAGTATATTATTTATATGTTTCTATCTAATTAAAGTAGAACTCACTTTGTTATCGTTAAATTAAACTATCTCAGTCTAACTCCTTGCAATCGGTTCAGCCATTCTTAACATTAGCCCGGACAGACAAACAGAATTTAAAATAAGTGGTTATTTATATCTTAGAAGTATACAAAATGACCCCTAAATTTTGTAGAAGTACTTTTATTTATATGTATAGATATTATGCTCAGTCTTACGAAGTCCTAGTATCGATAAAATTAATTTTAAATGTACCTAAAATGTTCAACTTGTAATTGAATCAGGCATGCACCGCAAGTCGCTGGAGGCGGCGCAGCACCTGAAGGAGTCGGGGTCGGAGCGCGAGGGCTCCGAGCCCGAGCCCGAGCGCGCGCACTCCGCCTCGCCGCGCCGCGACCCGCACGACCACCAGGTAGTGTGTCCCCTGGCCCAGCACGTCTTCTCTTACAGGAGTCGGGGTCGGAGGGCGAGGGCTCCGAGCCCGACCCCGAGCGCGTTCACTCCGCCTAGCCGCGCCGCGACCCGCACGACGACCAGGTAGTGTGTCCCCTGGCCCAGCATGCATTCTCTTACAGGAGTCGGGGTCGGAGGGCGAGGGCTCCGAGCCCGACCCCGAGCGCGTGCACTCCGCCTCGCCGCGCCGCGACCCGTACGACCACCAGGTAGTGTGTCCCCTGGCACAGCACGCCTTCTCTTACAGGAGTCGGGGTCGGAGGGCGAGGGCTCCGAGCCCGACCACGAGCGCGTTCGCTCCGCCTAGCCGCGCCGCGATCCGCACGACGACCAGGTAGTGTGTCCCCTGGCCCAGCATGCATTCTCTTACAGGAGTCGGGGTCGGGTGGGGGGGGGGGGGGCTCCGAGCCCGACCCCGAGCGCGTGCACTCCGCCTCGCCGCGCCGCGACCCGTACGACCACCAGGTAGTGTGTCCCCTGGCCCAGCACGCCTTCTCTTACAGGAGTCCGGGTCGGAAGGCGAGGGCTCCGAGCCCGACTCCGAGCGCGCGCACTCCGCCTAGCCGCGCCGCGACCCGCACGACCACCAGGTAGTGTGTCCCATGGCCCAGCACGCCTTCTCTTACAGCTTTTTATAGAATAAGGGGGACAAACGAGCACACAGTACACCTGATGATAAGTGGATGCTGTAACCCATAGACATCTACATATATCCGCGATCAAGAATCAATATGCAGATTCGTTGTCACCCCTGCGGACTAAGGTGAATTGCCTCGTTTCCAATAAAAGGTGTCTCCAGTTCTTTACACTCACCATACGCTACACAGCAGCATTAAGCTGCTATTTTACGCTGTTTTTTGTAAGAGCGTGGTCCTTACCCGGTCGTACAGACCCATTCGTGCTACAATCATAATATCGCAGTAACATAAAATGAAATCTGAATCCTCAGGAATGACAACGCAATCTGCATTTTGATTTTTAATAGACAATAGATGTAAATAGATGTCTATGGGCCTTACCATTAGGAAGGCTGTGTGCTCGTTAGCCACTTGTATTTTATAAAAAAAAAATGAAATCAATGCACCACGCTATCTTAATGAGTGTCGTTGGTGGGCCCCCAAAAAACTTTATTAAATTTGTTAAACAGGTATTCTTTCGTTTCCTCATAATGTCAACAAGTTATAATTCAATCTACTCTTTGGTCATGAGTAAAAAAGCAGCCTAAGTATGGATGTATCACTACAGTGCAGGTTAAGGTAGTCTCTCATCCATTTCAACTTGAATTTAAAAACACAGTTTACTTTTTGTAGTAGGTCTTTGAAAGGACAACATTATTTTTTATAAACGACCTGACTTCCCCTAGGTAGAATTTATTCATGTGGTATTATTCAGACATAAGATAATCATCAAAGACATCTATTTTATAAGTGTTTCGATTTCTCAAAAAACTCCAAGATTTTTGATTAATATATAGTTCACTCCTAGCATTGCTCTCTATCCATCCGTGAAATTTCATCACAATCAGTCCATTCGGCATTCTGAAGGCTAAGACTAATTTTACAAATGACTATTCATGTCTTAGTGCCACGTGAGCCCCGTGAACTCGATAACAGGTAGATATCTTGATATTGCAGGCAGATACATCCTCAGGGCTGACAACGCATCAGCATTTTCTTTGTTAATTGAAGACAAATGTGGATGTCTATGAGCCACAGCATCCACTTACTCGTTTGTCACTCAGTGCTCTAAAAAAAAAACTGTTCAATTTTATTTACATGTACCTATAGATTTACATTTTGTGGTATTCCCCATGGGAAGCCTATGTTCACTAGTGGACTTGTAAAGGGATGTAATAATGATGGTGATAGATTTCTCAAGGTAATAACGTTTTCCTATCCGACTTCCAGGCGCAAAGTTCGCCAGGCAGCAGTACCACAGCGTCCTCATCAGCGAAGGGCCGAGCTTCGCCTGAACCTGGGCGGGAGCTATACGAAGATCCCGAGGCATTCCGCAACAACAGCATCGCGTGTTTACGGGCCAAGGCGCAGGAACACCAGGCCAGGCTACTCTCCAACAATTTACTACTGCAGGTGAATATTAAACCTGGTTGCATGTACGATTAGAAAATCAGGTTCTTTAGAACGGTCTTTCAGTTCAAGGTACTCGACGAGCACACCAGACTGACGTACAACGACTTTCTGCTACAGGTAACTATTTTTATTAATTTGTGGTATAGCTTTTTGCTTTGGGCTTAGGCGGAGATTTATCAACATATAGGTAGCTGATGAGGATGTTGATCACTATAATCGTTGGTCCATCTGCTAGTGATCGTGTAAATTCTGAGGGATCTGACCAATTGATGTCATCAAGGTCATCACGCAATATACTTATTTGTTTTTCGGGACGATGATCATAGCTGTGATAGGATCCGATGAGAGCTGGTTATCAACTATTATTCTTTATTTATGAACCTAAATTACTTATATTCAACTAGGATTAATATCTTATACATCAAAAAACGCTCTAAGAAATGAGAGGAAGTCTGTGCCCAGCAGTGGGACGTATATAGGCTGTAATTTTAACTTTAACATCAAAAAATCTGTACCCGATAAGTAAGTGACTCTGTTGTGAACGCTGTAGTAAATACTCGACGACTAATAACTAAATAAAACTAAATAAATTGTTCGTCGGCGGTGGTAGTCACTTAACATCAGGTGAGCTGCATGCTCGTTTGGCCCCTCTTCTATAAAAAGATATCGATCCTTGCCGAGCCCTGGCCAAGATCCTTATCGAGCCCATAAAGTCCACGACTGAACAAAATCTCCCACATAGATCGCCACATATATAGTTATATATAGTTGCCACACTTGGCTGGCGGATAACCTTCTATTTTTAAAATTTCAAATTGTTATTAGGCAGGTACTGTTGCCCGTCCCCTGTTTCAGTTTCCACCTGTCGCGTCTTACGACATGGGGTAGAAGATATTCGTAAACCGTCGCACACCGAGGAAATATTAATTATATATCAACGAATTAATTAATTATCAAGCTAAACATATGGCAAATTTTTGCTGCATGAAAGATATACAGAACACATAGCCACCGTGTGATGTCGTCTACAATGTCCCGAGGGACAATGCAGGTATCGGGCCTCGGGGTATGTCCCCATTGCCCGGATGTTCCTCATGGCCCATCACTATGGGCCATGAGGAATAGCCTATTTAGCCTATTTAGGCATAATATAGTAGTTCCGGATTAGTCCGTAATCGGTGATGTTTCTCCCGTAATTGGTTAATTACGGGAAAAAAGAGGTTATCCAAATAAAAGTCAAAGTTGGCCTTTCAGCGGCATTGTGGGTTGTTACTCAACTCTCTAATCACATATAGAGAGGAGTTCTCTTGGAAGAGGTCGCCCGTCCGGTGGCCGGGTGTGCAACGGCGCAAAGCCGTTGAGGTGTTCATGTGGCCCGTTATCGGCGCGGTCAAACATGCCGCGCGCTAGCCGGGCCACGAAGTCGGTGATGTTGTCGATCTTCAAGTACGCCGCTATTACGTCGTTCCGGACGTAGCGACCTGCTCCGACGATCGTCCTTAATGTCAGATTCTGCTGGGCCTGCAGTCGCCGCCTCAGAGGATCGCTCAGAAGTGCGTACCAGGCCGGTGCAGCGTAAGTGATGATGGTCCGGATATACATCTTGTATATCCGGAGCTTAGTTTTTATAGGCAGCTTGGATGCTAGGACCGGCAAGAGCGTCGCCCGTGCACATCGGGCCCGGCGGACGACGAAGTCGACGTGCGCGGTCATGCGCAGCGTCCTGTCGATCCTGCACCCAAGGTAAGTTACAGCCTTCTGGTACGCAATCTTCTGGCCGTTGAGGGTCAGCGGAGGTGGAAACTTCCTGAGACGGCGAGTGAGCAGAGCGGTCGTCTTACCAACGTTGACGACCATCCTCCACTCATCCAGCCATGGTGGCAGCAGGTCCAGCAGACGCTTCATCTTGGCAGTGGCTATGTGGGCTCTTCTGGACGAAGTGAAATAGGCGCTATCGTCCGCGTATAGCGCCAGCTCGACGTCGTCCTCCCACTCTTGGAGCCTGCCTGCCAGTGTAGGTATGTCGTTAGTGTAAGCCGCGTACAGGACTGGTGACAAACAGCTGCCCTGTGGAACGCCGGCTCTGATGGTTCTTGTTGCGGACTCGGCGTCCTCTACGCAGACGTAGAACTTCCTGTCTTCCAGGAAAGACGCCATTAACCGCAACATAGCAGGAGGGACACTGGTCTGTTCTTCCAGTTTATATAATAATCCTATGTGCCACACCCGGTCGAACGCCTTCTCGATATCGAGGAAGACGCCCAACGATATGCGGCTACGATTGTATTAGGCCACAAGCAGGTGCAGCACTCTAGTCAGTTGTGTGACTGTAGAGTGACCCCTCCTGAATCCGTGCTGCTCCCCCCGAAGTTGGATGCACGGACGGAGACGTCTCAGCAGCAATCTTTTAAACAGTTTAGCTATGTGTGGTAATAGCGTGATCGGCCTGTAGCTGGCAGCTCTACGCCTGTCCTTCCCGGGTTTCGGCAAGACGATGATTTTGCCTTTTTTCCAGTCCTCCGGGAAGTGGGATGTCCGCAATATCCCATTGTAGAGTCGACCAAGCTCTACTATGACTCTATTGGGCAGCTGTCGGAGTGCAGCGTTGGTAATCCCGTCGTGCCCCGGCGCCTTCCTCGGTTGCAGGCGGGTTACTGTCCTCCGCAGTTCAGCGGGGGAGATGAACCACTCTCCTGCTAGAGGCGGCGCGGGCGACGACAGGAACTCCTGTACGCGACTTTCCTTCCGGGCATGAAGCTCCATGAACTCCGCACTTGCTGGATTCGGCATAAATTGCTCCTCGAAGTGCTTGACTAGGATATCCGCTCTGCCCTTGGCATCGTAGCAACGTTTGCCCGCGTTGTTGGTCAGCGGGCAAACGGGAGGTTTAGTTTTGGTCAACTGTCGGTTCAGTTTATAGAGCGACGCATCTTGCTCTTCTGCCTTCCTGATGCGCCGATCCCAAGCGTCGCCTCTGAAGGCCTGGACTGCAACCGACAGTTCCTCCGAGATAGTGTTAAGCTGGATCTTTAGTCTAGGGCAGCGAGTACGCGCCCAGAGCTTTCTCAGCGCTCTCTTGCGCCTGAACTGCACGCATATCTCACGCGGCAGATCGTCTCGTCTAGCTGTGATCGAGACGATCGTAGAGGCCGCGTGAAGGGCCTCCTTGATGTTATTGGTGATTCTAGTTGCAGCGGCCTCTACGTCGTCCGTTGTACTTATCGGCTGGTGTGCTGGAGGTCTCTGCTGCAGATGTTGACAGTAGAGCCTCCAGTCGACACGTGTCTTAAACGTTCTGGGCGGCGTAGTCACCGCCTTCAGGCCAAGGGTTATCAGTAACGGGAGGTGCTGTGAGGAAAGGTCGTACAGCACTTCTATCACTATCGGGTAGTTGACGTTCCTAGTGAGCACGATGTCTAACACATCCAGATGCCTCCGAGGATCGGTAGGAACGTGCGTTGGTTCCTCGGGACCTAAAACGTCGTACAAGTTCTTTTCAGCGTCGTCGTATAGTTCAAGACCCGGCGGGGTGATCAGTCTGGACCCCCACGGGTGTTTAGCGTTTAGGTCCCAGGCGATGATTGTGGGTGTATCGCCTTCCATCACCGTCCGGATGTCTGAGGAGCAGAATGGAGTCCTTGGCGGGCGGTATGCTGCGTAGATCCTAAGTTCCTCGCCCGCCGCCTCCATTCTTATGCCGATAGAGCGCATAGTCTGGTAAGGTAGTAGTTCCAGCTCTTGATGGACGATGTCCCTCCTCACTAGGACCGCCGTCCCTCTATAGGCGGCCCCTTGAGCAGTGACCTCGTCCCTCCTGTAGATATGGTAATTCGGCAGCTTTATATGCGTCTTTGGATTCAGCTTCGTCTCTCCCAGCAAAATGATGTGCAAATCCTGTTGCTGGGCGACTGTGCGGAGTTCATGCAGCTTCTGCTTTATTCCGTCCGGGTTCCAATAGAGGAGGCGCAGATTACTCTCCTCCGTAGTGCCGGGCTAGAAGGTTTGCCAGCGCCTTCATTATCGCTGTCACTGGATCTGTCCCGGCTCTTATGTCTGCCAGGACTTGTGTGCCGACCTCGATGGCAATACCAACCAGACGTTGGATTGCATCCGCTGTTTCGAGGCCGGTGGATGGTGTTTTCCTATAAAAAGGCGTTGGCATTTGTCTCGGGTGTTGGGGCTCCTGGTTTTGCTCTCTTTGCTTGTGGGCAGAGCGCGCTCTGCCAGTAGAGCGGGCTCTATGTTCGGATAGTGCTCTTTCTGGCACTCTACCCACGCTTCTGGTTGTCTCCCGAGTAATCTGCGCCTTTTGCGAGGCTACTGGTACGGTTGGTGTCGGGGTAGAGGTGACAGCCTGAGGAGGCTGCGACTTCTTCCTACTTCTCTCCCGCCTCCTATTTTTGGAGGGTTGCCTTTCTGTGGCAGGATTGGCGGGAGGCTGTAGAGTCGCCCCGGTGGTTGCCCTGGTCGTTGTGGGTTCCACCGTTTCCTGGGATGTTACGGGTGGGAGGGGGCTGGTTGCCTGCCCTTCCCCGTGATGGTGGTCCACCCGTCTTGCTGAATAGTAACAGCTTTCAGGCGACTCTGGGGGGCCTTTTTAGGAGCCTCCGGGAGTAGTCCCGGCAAGGTTATTCCCTGCCTCCTAGCAGTCCTCCTCAGGACTGGGCAGCGGCGGTCATTTGCCGTGTGGTTTTTACCACAGTTGGCACATTTCGGTTCTTCCCCTCTACCCCGAGGGCAAAGGCTTGCAATGTGCTCCCCGGCACAGCGCACGCATCTCACTGGCCTTAAGTAGTTGGCAGAGGCGTGCCCGAAAGCCTGGCATCGGTGGCATTGGGCTGGTCCTGCTTTTCTTTGCCAGGCCTCGATGACGACCCCTCTCATATAGAGGAGTTCGTCGATTGTAAAGATCCTGGAGCTGCTCCAGGCTCAAGTGGTCCAATTGGGCAAAGTAGATGCAGCCAGGTCTGCTCCTACGAGGTGGTATTGCCTTTACGTATTTTATTGGGAAGCCTTTTGCCCTTATGACCTCCTCTATTGCTTGGGTATCCGTGCCCATTGGTAGACCCCGGATGCCCACTTTAGTGGGCTTGTCCTCCTCCGGGGTGTAGCAGTACCACGACAATGTTGGTGTCTTCTTGGTTAGTTCTACCATATACCGCTGTACTGTGCGGAATTCGTTCGCGCTTTGCGGTGTGAATCGTACGCCTTTCCCGAACATTTTGTTGAGCTCCTTAAAATGCCTCGTCCAGTCCGGTAGGCATTCAGCCACTATGGGTGGGTAACGGCCTTTCTCCTGGTCGGCAGGCTTCTCAGTAGGCACTGCCGCCGATGGTGGTCGTGGTACTGCTGGTGCAGCTACCACATGGACATAGCTGATAGATGGCCTTTGGCCATCGTCCTGCGGGAGCCCGGACGGATTGGTTGTTGCCACCGGCGATGATCGGCCGGCGGATGCTGCGAGGGTGGCATACGTGGTTGACCCCCAACTATAGGATTCCTCGCCCCCCTGCTCATACTGGGCCGAATCATGGCTTCGTCGATCCGGTGATATGGAGCGGAGGGGGGGTTGCGGTGGAGAAGGTGACCTGGGTGGCGATCTTAGCACCTTCTTTGTGGTCACCTGGTGATAATCTTCGTCTTCTTCCGATGTAGCTGGTGCTTCATCGGAAGATAATTGGGAGCCAATCCGTTGCCTCTTCTCTTACAAGGAGGCTTCAGTTTCCGGAGGAGTATGCCGTCTTGCCGTTTTCTTTGCCCGCTGCTGTTGGGGCGACGGTTCCTGCCTGACCGTGTACTCAAACACGGCCGGCGTGAGTGCGACGCTCGGTGCGGGCTCTTTCCTTGGCGAGACGGGTTTTCTTTGAGGAATCTGTGAAAAGGATGACACTATTCTAGTGCGCTCCGGGTTCGATAGATCCCTCACAGCCAGTGGTCGTTCTAACACACCTTTTCGGTCCGGTGGTTTTCTACATGGGGGGGGGAGGCTCCCCCTTTTTCTTATCGGACATGATGACCTACCTACGTCAGTCAGGTAATCTAAATTACGGCCCTGTCTAAAATGTGATATATAAAAATAGTGACTTTCCACACTTGGGGCACTGCCTACCCCTTTTACAACAAAAGGGTTGGGGGAAGTACTATGGTGGCACTTTACAACGCGACTAGGCACAGGATGCTCGGAGCGCATAAAGTGCCAAGAATCAACTAGGGGCCGGTGACCTCGACGCCTCACGGAATCACGGGACTCAACGATCGGCGGAGTATGTCGTACCGGCGGTCATTTGCAGCCACTGATAACTGCAAGCGACGCACACCTAGGAGATCCTTAGCCACCGTGTAATGGCGACGTAAGCGAATCCACTAGTCCATATCATCCTGTCGTCTCAAGAGGCGATAGAGGAAGAGTGAAAGAGAAGATGGGCAGCAGCATTTTCCTGATAACAATTAAAAAGAAATAAAAAACTGCAGTTTCTTTTTTCATATTGAAGGAGGCAAACGAGCATGCAGCTCACCTGATGGTCTGACTGTGTGTCTAACTGACTACCGCCGCCCATGAACAAATGTTGCAGTTGTTCGTCGGCGGCCAGGGAAATTGCAGATGCTTTGCCGACCTTTTAAGAAGGAGTAGGCTCTTTTCTTGAAGGTTCCTGAGTCGTATCGTTCCGGAAAAATCGCCGGTGGTAGTTCATTTCACAAGGAAGTTGTGCGAAAAGGAAACTGTGAATTCTGTCACAATGTACCATGGTGAAATTGAGCGGCTGGAATTAGTCCGAATAATTCCTACAAGCACAAATCGTGATACCGTTGCGCGCCATAATTAATGTCTGGTACATAGCAAAATCCCACTAGAGCCATCTAGTATCAAGTTACAGAACTAGGAACGTCAAGATCTTTCTATAAAATTCCTTACTAGAACTTTTTACACCTATTCAGTCGGGACCGGTATGTACTCGAACTTTCTAGATGTTTCAGTAGAAGGGGCCCTATATAAGGTCGGTAAGTAGGTACCGCGACCGGGTCAGTATTCAATCGGCAGTTTTTACTGTCACGAACCCCACGTTTGTAACAATTAGTGTCAGAAGTGGGATTAAATCTTTATTTTTTATAGAATAGGGTGAAACGAGCACACAGTCCACCTGATGGTAAGTGGTAGCTGTGGCCCAGAGACATCTACATCTGTCCTCGATTACAAAACAAAATGCAGATACGTTGTCATCCGTGAGGAATTAGGTGGAATGCCTCGTTTCCAGTAAAAACACACAAACAGAAGACCCGTTCTCTACACTCACCATACGAAACACAGCAGCATTAAGCTACTATTTGACGCTGATATTCTGTGAGGAGCGTGGTTCCTCCCCGGTCGAGCCGACTCATTCGTGCTATAACTATACTATTAATATAACTGCAGCATGGCTCTACCAAAAATCATGCCGATTTTACTTAAGGATGACACCGAGGGAATCCGTACCCGAAGTCAGACAGAGTTTTGAGGTGCAATGCCGCAGACGTCGGAAGGCCAGCTGCCGACCACGGAGGCCGGCCCGTCCGCAGCTCCTATATCTGCAGCACCCAACTTAAGTGCTCTGATCATGATACTGCAGCAGAACGTTCGCCGACAGGAGGAATAGGCCCGCCGACAGGAGGAAAAGGCCCGCCGACAGGAGAAACAGGCCCGTTGTTTGAAAGAGCAGCTCAAACGCGATAAGGAAGAACAGATGTTCCTCATGAAGGATATTCATGCTACCTTCGGGAAAGAGATAAGGGAGGTGACGGATAGGGTTGCTCAACATATCAACCGCCTATCAGAAGCTGAAACCCGAATCAACAAAGTGAACTGCCGCAGAAGTTTGACAACGTGACAGGTTTGACAACGTGATGGCTGACGTGGAGAAAACGCTGGACGACCTCTCGAACTTGGGGATAAAATAACAGTTCCCGTAGTAGCTACAACACCTTCGCTACGTGGATTCAAAAGTTCGACGAGACTTCTTCCTTATCAGTCTACAAAATCCAGTTCGAGGCTGTCATGAAGACGAACGCCTGGAATAAAAGTCAGGCCATGACTGCTCTTATACCTCAGGACCTTAGACTCGTAGTAGAGGTGCATTGTAATTACACAGTGTTGGTGCACCATAGGAGAGGATCGCCTTTAGCGTTGCGGTGCTGTTTTAGGAAAGTGAAAGTGGAAACAAATATTTCATGGTTGTGATGAATTACTTTACTAAGTGGCCAGAAGTCTTTACCATTCCAAATCAAGAAGCTTCAACAGTCGCAGATAAACTAGTTCATGAAGTCTTCTGTCGTTTTGGAGTACCTTTAGAGATTCACGGCGATCAAGGAAGGGATTTTGAGTCTCAAATATTCCAGGAAACTTGCCGAGTTATGTGTACTCATAAAACAAGAACATCTTACACCACCGACAGTCTGATGGAATGGTAGAACGATTTAATCAGACATTAGAGAGGTACCTAGCAAAAGTTGTGGAAGATCAGCAACGAGATTTGGACAAGCACATACAACCGTTTTTGTTGTCATATCCAAGCGCTGTTCACGAAAGTACATCGGTGACACCAGCTTTCGCAAACTTGGAAGAGAATTACGGCTGCCTACAGACCTGTTCACCTGAATTCCACCTTGCGTGGGGCAGTAAGACCGCGACCAGGTCAGTATTCAATCGGCAGTTTTTATTGTCACGAACCCCAAGCTCGTAACAATAGGATAGAATACGCTAAGAGATCTCTTCGCAGCGCCAGTGAGTCAAGCCGATTAGAAAGTGCTTGGTGGCTGACGGGTCGAATCCTCTGCGCTGGTCAAGTGGATTAAGCTGGCACAGGAGAGCCCCAGCCCAGAGATGGGAACAGTACTCCATGTGAGGCCGAACTTGTGCCTTGTAAAGTTGCAGGCGGTGTGCCGGCATGAAATGCTGTCCCACTCTGGTGAGCACGCCAAGCTTTTTAGATGCCAATTTGACCTTCTCTTCCAAGTGACCACGGAACTACACGTCATTCGACATGTCGACGCCGAGGATTCCGATACTTGCTGTGTCAACAAGGGGAATGCCCTGAAACTGAGCAGATACGACAAAGGTGTTCTTTTTATTCTTCTGGTGATTGAACTGAACTAGATTTAGTCGCCCCCAATCCAAGACTTTGTTCAACTATGTATTGACTTCAGACACAAGTTTGTTGCGGTACTCGTGACGTTTTCCCGATAAATATTGACACGGCCGGTATATAAAGCACACCGGTGCTATCGTCCGCATAGCAATTAATGTTACCGCTTTGCAACATATCATTTATATGCAGAAAAAACAGCGTTGGTGATAGCACGCAGCCTGTGGGACACTAGCGTTAATATGCTTGTAATAGAAGCATTCACCGTTTACTGCGACCTTGACGCTTCGATCAGCCAGAAAACTAGTGATACAATTGTTCAATTGCTCTGGAAGCCCATAGGAACGAAGTTTCGAGAGAAGCGCTTTGAGCCAAACCCAACCGAAGGCCTTCGCTATGTCCAAAATAACCGCCAAAACTTCCCCCTTGGACTCGATCGCCTGAGGTCGTCGGTGTGTTAGATAAACAAGAAGATCACCAGCTGAAGTCACTAATCAGCTGGTGCTCTTTAATGTACCGCAAGAGTTTAAGGAGGTGATGCCGATAGGCCTGTAGTTGGACGGACCAGAGCGGTTACCTACGGATCGGGTGCACAAATGCTGTCTTCCGTGATTTCGGGACTATTTTTAGGGAGTAAAAGTACCGAAAAGGACGCGTTAGAACCGGTGCCAACTCTTTAACACGCGTCCTCAGCACAATTGGGGGGAACTTACTTGCCAAGCGTGATGACCATAATAATATAAAGACGCTATAAGCTAATCTATTTTTCAGACCACTCCTGGTCTATGTTCAGTAGTGGACTTTTCATGGCGATGTTGAAAATGATGATAGTGAATGCTTTTCTCGCTTGATGCTTGTAGCTTTATAGATTTATGCTATTTATTGCGCAGATCTAACGTTGTCCTCATATTTGAGTGCCATTATAGATCTTAAGCCAAATGAAGTAAATTACAAAATCTTGCTTTTCATCGGCATCGCCGCTTTATCGTATTAGTTTATCAATTAGTTTATTAGTTTGTCAAAATTTCTACAATTTTTTACAGTATTAACTTATATCCCACAATGAATTTAATTTTGAACTGTACGAGTACTTGGTGGAGTCATGTTGCAGCTATATTACGGTTTTAGCACGAATGGATCGGCTCGAACAGAGAAGGATCACGATCTCAAAGAATACCAGCGTGAAATAGCAGCTTGATGCTGCTGTGTTTCGTATTGTGTGTGTAGAGAATCAGAGACCCTTCTTACTTGATACGAGGCATTCCATCCTAATCCTCAGGGATGACAACAAATATGCATATTGATCGTCTATAGATTTCTATGAACCACTTAGCATCACGTGGACTATGTGCTCTTGTCTCACTTATTCAAAAAAAATTGTTGAATTTGTCATACAACATTTTATTTACGTTCAGGTACGTGGGTTGCATCGAACGGGCGGGATGGGGGCAGGCATGGTGGGGGGTGTGAGTGCGGGGGCGGGGGCAGGCAGCGAGGAGGAGAGTCCGCTGGACATCGACGTGGGCACGGAGGCGCCGCCGCCCGCCCGCCTCTACTGACCGCACTCGCACTCCGCGGCCACACTGCACGCACAAGGATACTTCGCGAATTGAACCTGCTCGTTGTTGAACCATTCAATGAATGTATCGTAATATCGAAGCGCGCCAGTGTGAACAATTACACGAAAGGACACAAACAGACTTTTGTAAATCTTCGAAAATAACAAATTACAGCATCAAATAAACTCTGTCTCTATCAAATAACTTCTATGTGATTATAACAATTATAACGGAGATAGATATCCGAACGCATGTGTCAAAAACCGTAGCGAAAATATTGACAGCTGTCACTTATAATTGTCAAAATTCTAAAACATCTGTCTTTCAAGGCCAATGTTGCTATTAAATAGTGACCTATAAAATAAATCACAACATTTAATCATGATACTTAATTTTCAAAGAATTTACGATTATAATAATAATGAGAAATCATTTGAAATTTCCTTGAAAAACATAAGATTACCTGTTACAAAGAAATAAACAAATATAAATGTAAATAAAGTATATTTTTAAAATTTACGTTACTACTTGCCTATTCATTTATAAATATTAATGTAAGATAATGGATAAACACGCACCTCTTCCTTAGGCAAGGATGTTGCGTGCTTTATCCCGGGTAGCGCCTCCACTCCCAGTTTTCGTGCAATACGTTTAGTTAAGTATTTATCCATTTAGCAAGTTGTGTCAGCCTTGTACAAAGTTCACCCGCACTTAGATTTATTGTATACCACAGAGTAAGTAACCCGGCGGACTCACGAGAAGCTTATTGACTAGGGTATATTCAATATCTTGGTCTGACAATTAATTGATTTATTTTTAAATAAAAAAACATGTGTGCATTTCATACGCGGTAGAAATCAAACCTTCAGAAAACTAAACTTCGAGAGAATGAGTCGAATGCAAAGTATCTTCTATCTCATTCTCTCGCGGGCTAAATTCTATAAATATATATATATATATATATATATATATATATATATATATATATATATATATATATATATATATATATATATATATATATATATATATATATATATTTCTAATAATACATACATAATATAATTATATATATATATGTTTGTCTCTTTTTAGTGTCGGGTTTTCGTTTCATCGAACTTAAATCACGATTCTAAGAAAAAATTTTAGTTCAAAAACGCTTTAATATTTAACTTATTTTTAAAGGATTTTATGAAAACGAAAACAATACATACAATTGTAAATTTGCATATTATCTTAATATAATAAATCATAGATAAATTATTACTTCGATAATGAGAGGCAAAACTTGTAGACCAAGGCCTATTACAGGAAGTGATCCGCAGTGTTATTTATGCTGTAGTCTCGTTGTGCTCTTAATGTAATGTAAGTTAAGTAATATTTCATTAAGACAATGTAAATCAAACTAGTGTAGTGTCAAATCGGTACTAAATAAATTTAAGCAAGTGTTGAACGCCTATCGAAAAATTTATGTACTTAATAGAGTCCGTTCGGAAAGAGAAACATCTTGGGATAAGGCACTGGAGTGACAAAGCAGTGTTCACTTTAAAAGTAAAAAATAAAACATCAAAATTTTAAAATAAAATATTTAAAATCTAAATCTTATTTCACTTTACCACCACGATAAATTTCTTTCCGAATAAATTCCTTGTAAATTCTCCTAAGGCAGTTGCATTGTTGTCTTTGAGAATGACCATCTTGTAAATTATTTTCTTGTAAAATTTAATATAGGTGCAATGTAACTACGTTATTACAATTAAAATTAAGGAATTGAATTATGTTTTAGCTTGTATGTGACGCGACTTTAATGAAAGAGAGGGAACACGTTTCTGTCATGATCTCTCAGTGCTGCTTTATTATATTGCAAATCTTAAAATGACACGTAAATATATTTTATTTTCGGTGAACATTTAAAATAATGACAGCATTTAATTTCTTGTTTACTTAAAAGTTTTTCCAAAACAGCTCGAACTACAACATTATCGAAACGTCAACGAAACTTTTTGATGTGTTTTATTACCACAATATTATGTAGTAGGTAAAACATCATTTGATGGTTACTTTAACTAATAAATACATCGAAAACATTCCAAAAGACTTGATCTCTTCTAATTGAGGAAGAACTGTACTTACTTTAGTGTATGCAAATTGTTTAGGTACTGACCGAAATTTATTGAAAATATTCAACCCTTATATTTACATAAAAATATTTTGTGGCATAAACTAGTGTGGCATAAATTGAAATTAACATTTATAATCAATCAGCAGATATAACTTAAAATATTGCCGGAAAGAACATGTTCAGTCTTTTCTGACTTAGCATTATGGCCTATATATTCTGTTATAACTCGATTTACTTCAGCCTAATTTTATTCGTATAGTTCACTAATTCTAAATGTTATCGAGGCTGTGATGTAATAAGAAACAAAATTGTAGAACAAACTTATTGATTTATCCAATAAATAAATGAAGAACAAAATGAATGTCGTTTACGAGCTGGCAACATTTACTAGAATTTATTTTCTGGGTAACCCAAAAGCCTGTAAAATTTAGGCAAAACAAGAAACATGTTTAATAATCATTTCCACTTTAGACGACACACTATTGTAATTAGGGATGCTTCGATACGCCTTTTTGCCGATACGATACCGATGCTCTTAGAAAAATATTGGCGATACCGATACGCTTATTGAATTAAAAAATGAAGGTCAAATAAATAAAGCGCAAATCAAGTTGTTTTTTTTTTAAATTAATATAGAAAAAACAAATAATAGGACAAACTATTTAAACCATTTAAAACTATAGAAAAGTTAAGGTTAGAATAGCTTTAGTAATTGAAACTAACAATTGATGAGATTTTTGTTTAATATACAAAGTATTCTGAAGTTTTGCGGAAATATGTGATTTACAAATGCGACAGAACTTATTTGGAAACTAGAGTACTGCTGCACCATTTTTTTTTTCAAGTTTGGGTATAAGACGTTATTGCGCTAGAAAAAGAATGGATCTGCGCCTTTTCATATAATAGGAGTTCTTAGGTGGAGATATAGGTACCTTCATCTTTGAGACAATTACAGCTCAGAGTAGACAGGGGAAACAAGACACAGCACAGCATAGTAAGTTCCTGCCTCGTTTGCAAGGGAATAGATGTTAAAGCGCAAAATTTTAAAAGTATCTTTGAATCGGCAATCAAAATATCGCCGATGCCGATTTATCGGTATCGGATGCATCCTTAATTGTAATATATATAACCTGCTTACGACTGGCTTGAACATGTAATTGTATAGTAGGTATAATAATAATATAAGTAAATCGATAAGAAGCCCAACGTACTTACGTGTACTTAATATCTATAGAATTGTAATATATTTATTGAATTAAACCAAATTTAAGCAAAATGCAAAAACTTCATCGTGGAACGTAAGGTCATTTCGATGAATAAATGAAATGTGTAAAAATCTGACGCTTTGTTTCAATTATACTTACTTAAGTCCCTTTATGTTTAAATAGTGATGGACGAGGATGAAACCGTTATATCTTGAAGATAGTAACTCAACAAGCTATAGAGAAAGCTATATTTAGTAGAATCAAGCTAACCGACACAGCTCAACCATGCAAGCTGAAGTGGCAATGTACCTAGGGTTGGCACCCGTAATATAATATACAGCATCGCACTATATTTCAGTCAATTGAACTATATGTTGTAGAAAAATAACATAGTACGAAAAGTATTATATTTTTATTCCTAAAAGGAAGTCTGATACAAGTAAGTTATACGGAAAGATTTTTTTTCCATCATGAAAGTAAAATTGAACGAAGAAAGTTAAAGAGCATGTATTAATTTCGTTTAAAATTAATTATTAATTTATTTTAATATAAATCTAAATTGCTCAGACTCTTATAATTATTTTAAAGATAATGTAGAAGGTAAGGTGGTTTGATCATTGATTGCCATAGCAAAGGACAATAAAAAATATATATGGATAAAAATCCAAAGATTAAAAATAAATGTGTACTTTTTTCTTCTCAATTTCTCAAAAGTATTAAGTATTTTTGCATTTTTTTGGGAAAATTACTACATTTGTTCAAAAAAAAGGTGGCAGCCCTAAATGTACCAGTAATATACAGTTTACAAAAGAAGTTTTAAGCAATCTGAGAAAAATTCAATATTCAGTTGCAGACTGTAATGATAATCGTGGATCTTTTTATTTTATAGAATAAGATTGACAAACGATCACACAATCCACCTGACAGTAAGTGGATGCTGTGGCCCACAGACATCTACAATCTACATTTATCCTCCATTTGACGTAATGTGCAAAATGGAGCCACAAAAACTTACTGTTTCACGCCATAGTTAATGCATCTAGCATCATCTAGTGTCGAGTGGCAGTGCTCGGAGCTTTTTTTATAGCATAGGGTGACAAATGAGCACACAGTCAACCTGATGGTAAGTGATTGCTGTGGCCCATAGACCTCTACATCTATCCTCGATTACGAATCAAAATGCAGATGCGTTGTCACCCGTGAGGACTTAGATGGAATGCCTCGTTTCCAGTAAAAAGGGTCTCCGGTTCTCTACACTCACCATACAAAACACAGCAGCATTAAGCTACTATTTGACGCTGGTATTTAGTGAGAGCGTGCTCCTTCCTTGGTCGAGCCGACCCATTCGTGCTACAACTATACTAATAATATAACTGCAGCATGGCTCTACCACGTTTACCTAAGGACGACACGGAGTGTGGTCGTACCCGAAGTCAACGCCAGCAGGAGACGAACCAGAGACTATTTGGTGGTGCAACGCCGCAGACGTCGGAGGGCCAGCCGCCGGCCATGGGGGCCGGCCCGTCAGCAGCTCCTACATCTGCAGCACCTGACTTAGGTGATCTGATGATGATGCTGCAGGGACTGGCCCACCGACTAGAGGAACAGGCCCGCTGATTGGAAGTGCAGCTGCAGCGCGGACAGGAGGAACGGGCCCGTCGGTTGGAAGATCAGCTGCAACGCGGATAGGAGGAACAAGCCGTCGGTTGGAAGCACAGCTGCAGCGTGGGCACAGGGAACAGGCCCGTTGTTTGG
The DNA here is from genome assembly GCA_036936625.1 of Parnassius smintheus behrii. NCBI lineage: Eukaryota > Metazoa > Arthropoda > Insecta > Lepidoptera > Papilionidae > Parnassius > Parnassius smintheus. The sequence continues at coordinate 1,277,565 of JAUPFT010000019.1, forward strand.
AAGAGCAGCTCAAACGCGATAAAGAAGAGTAGATGCTCTTCATGAAGGATCTTCACGCTTCCATCGGGAGAGAGATAAGGGAGGTGAAGGATAGGGTTGCTCAACATGGCAACCACCTGTCGGAAGCTGAAACCCGAATCGACTAATTGACAAAGTGATGGCTGACATGAAGAAAACACTGAACGAGCTCAAATTTGGGGATGGAATTACAGCTCCCTCAGTAGCTACACTTTCACTACGTGGGACTTCTTCCTGGTCGTAAACGTCATGGAGGTAAACGGCTGGAATAAGTCAGGCAATGACTGCACTCATCCTAAGCCCGCGTGAGCAAGCCTTAACTGTTTTGGAAGCTCTCGGTAAGAAATAAACTTACGAGCAGCTCCTTGAGGCATTGAAGGCGAGATATGGCGACACTCACCTGGAACACGTCTTTCGTGTGCAGCTTAAAGATCGCGTGCAACACAGCAATGAAAACCTGCAGCAGTGGGCCCTTGATGTGGGAGCTGGTTCGAAAAGCATACCAGTCTGTACCTGCGCTCATTGAAGGGAACCTGGTGCAGACATACATCGACGGCATCCGCGATCTTGAAGTCAGAGCTGCTGTGAGGCGCGGGCACCACGAGACGCTTAAGAACGCCTTGGCCCATGCACTGGAAATGGAAGCCGTGCCGCAGGATCATCGTTCCCATCGCGTCAGAGAGGTTGCAGCAGCTACAGTTCGCTACCACAACACAGGATACAGCCCTAGGTGCTGCCCTAAGCGAACTGTAGAACAGAAAGGTGATAGAACTCGAGAGAGTAGTGTGGCTAACAGCATCGCCCAGCACCAGCAGGATCATGTTTGTCATCGCGTTAGGGAGGTTGCAACAGCTACAGTTCGCGACCACAATAAAAATACAGCACAAGGTGTTACGGTTGTAGGGAAAGCGGCCATCTTCGATCCAGCTGCCCCAAGCGAACTGTAAAAAGAGAAGGTGATCGATCTCGAGAGAGTAGTGCAGCTTACAGCACCGCCCAGCAGTAATAGGAATACGACTTTGTGATCGAACATCGCAGCGGGAAATCACATGGCAACGCAGATGCATTATCAAGAAGACCTTGTCCTGAAGATTGCAAACATTGTACTAGGCAAGAGGGTAAGGAAGTGGTATCTGTGAGGATATTCAGGACAGACCACCTCAGCAACGAGTGGATTGGCAGCCTACAACATGCAGAGTAGGAAGATTCAGATATCAGGCCGATTTCGGAATGGATGAAGGCCAGTGCTCTCAAGCCCAAGTGGAGCGACGTATCAGCGTTGAGTTTGACCATGAAAAGCTATAAGGCCCAATGGCTATAATGGCCCTTGCTGCTTCAGGATGGAGTTCTGTGCCGTAAATGGGAACATGGTCGGGGAAACAGCTGTCGTTTGCAAATGGATGTCCCTAAAGCTAAAGTACCGGATGTTCTACAGCTGTACCATAATTGTTGTTCAGTAGTCCATCTGCGAGTGAAACGGACTCTACTGAAGATCCGAGAATGGTTTTACTAGGTCCATTGCGTTACGACGTCAAGGATTGGTGTAGCAAACGTACAAGTTGTGCGGCTGTGAAGGGACCTCAGATTCGTAATAGAGATGCATTGAAATTGTACAATGTCGGTGCACCATTGGAGAGGATAGCCCTTGACGTTGCGGGGCCGTTTCCGGAAAGTGAGGGTGGTCTGCATCAATCTGATGGAATGGTAGAAAGGTTTAATCAGACATTGGAGAGGTACCTAGCAAAAGTTGTAGACAATTGGCAACGAGATTGGGATAAGCACATACAACCGTTTTTGTTGTCACATCGAAGCGCTGTTCACGAAATTACATCATTGACACCAGCCTTCGCAAATTTTGGAATTGAATTACGGCTGCCTACAGACCTGATCACCGGGATACCACCTGATGCCCCACGCAGTATAACCGATTATGGGCCAACAAACGTCTGAAAATATGAAAACCCGGTATTACCGCAAAATGAACAACAAAGAGTTCGACGAAGGTTCACTAGTATGGTTGCACACTCCAGTCCGCAAAGGGAAATTTCCTAAGCTATATTTTTATCGCAGGCAAGCAAAGCATCATTAATTTTAAGACCGTCACCAGGGGAAACTGTAGCGGGACTCATGTGAAGACCAGCAACAAATCTCAGTTTGTTAAAAACAAGTTTTTTAGTTAGTAAAGCCGTTAAAGGAGAAGAAGGCGGAGCTTCTATGCTTTTCTCTCTAGTTTCAATAATCATCAGTTCATACTACTGCCGAGTACCGAGCAGGTTTTTAGATGAGAATTTTTTTTAAGTTCAGTGAACTCTTTTTCCAACAAGTTAGCTGAATTGGCGACAGCAGGTGAGTTTGATGAGGTATCAACACATTAAACTGAGCTTTGCTCTTATTGCATAACAGATAATAACAATTTTGAAGCTCTGCTCGACTGAGGCGGGGATTCGGCCAAAACTATTGAAGGTAGCTGTCTTGCTCGGTTTAGCTAACTTGCTCGGGATGCATTCAGGGGTATTTTCTATGATATCTGAAACTAAAATAATTCTAGTTAAATCATTATAATAATAAGAATTTACAAACCTAAACAATAAAACTACTACAAACGTCCCGCACTAAAAATTCTTATTACTAAATTTATATAGTTATTGTTCTCATGTAAGTGACGATTGTCTTATTGAGAAATAAAGATCTTTATACCGAATGTTAGTATATTATTAACGAACGAGTTTAATCCATAATCATGTAATTGAATTATAGCCTACTAATTGTGATTAACCGCAATCAGTAATTGAAACCTTTGCAAGCAAGCAGTAGCAACTTGTATAAAAAAGATGTTCATAAATAACTCAATGAACACAATCGTACATATTTTAATTGCTTCGATGTTGTGATCAATTTGCATTAATCAAAGAAACAAACTTTACTTTATTATTAGGTGCCATAGGCAGGCCTCTATCACTCTTGCTACCTACGTGAAATAATTACCAAAAATTGCGACGCGCCCGGGCGAAATAACGCAGTCAGCTAAATGACCAACAAAATATTTCATATATATCTTCTTTATTACCGAAGGATTTTAGTAGGAAGTTATGAAACGTGAATTTATTTAATTTTTATTGTTAGAAAGGTACTTATAGCAAAAAAGAATTAAGTAACAATTTATTTAATATCTACGAACTTTATTACAAAATTTTGTAGAAATTTACTTCACTATCCAAGTATCTACTTACGTACATATATACTTGCCTTTTGTATAAATAGCTAAAATAACAGCTTAAAATATTTTAAGCTAAAATAACACAAAACACTGAAATCAAAACTTTGTTTATCAACAAAATTTTTAACTAACTAGATAACAATTACATTTCTGTTAGGAATCGTATTTCAAGTTTATTTGTTGTTTACACTATCTACCTTTTCCATCCGAGCCAAGCGTCGCGATTCCCGACGAATGGCCTTGCAAGTTGCATGCGTTAGGCATCGCAGAACTCACGTAGGTGCGAAAATATGGTCTGTCGATCATAGTCAGAATAGGTATTTCACCTAAGTAACGTAATTAATATTTCGCAATGTATTTTGTTACTCCTTATTGACATCCCTCCATAACAACGGAAAGTCCACAGTAACGTAGGAAGAGGAAAATGTGCAAAGTAATACGGACACTCTCGCGCAGCGATAGTTTTAATAGCTTGCGAGCGCGATTTATCTAATTAATAATAATTTACATAATTTAGGCTATTAAACGTCGGCAATCAGTCAACATTAAATGAGTGAAACTTCTGTACGTAGTACTATTATTTATTCTGTGCCATAGGCATCAACATTTATAATTTTTTAAAGATAGGCATGTAGGCTTATAACGAAGAGCTTCTCTTATTCAAACATTTAAAGTAGATACCTAGAATTTAGATTCAGTTTTGATAACTTTTATTCCACTCACCTAACGAGTCTTCATCGAAACCTATATTAGCAAGATGGACGAAATTATTAATGTGGTAAAAAGTTACCACATTAATAATTTTGTCCAGCTTGCTTTCAGACACTTACACTTTTTTTTCGCGGGTAGGAGTTGATTAAGTTAGACATATTTTAATACACTGAAATTTTTAATTTGTATAATATTATATCTAGGGACTTTTGAATATAAATTTAATGTTCCTGTGATATATAAACTCCTGCCAGTCAAGTCTGAAATATATTTAGAATAACTTGAACTCTTTAACACATTCACTTCACTACCACATTGTTATAACCTTAAAAACAAATGGAGTCAATTAAGAAATCTGTTGCGGACCTCACTGAACATTTCAACTTAAGGATGGCCGAGTTCCAAAAAGATCTCAAGAGTTCAATTCCAGCAACAAGCCCCAATTCAAATATTAATTACCAATTTCATTCATTGCGGTGCTTTGTTTTAACTGCTTTAGAAAATTTGCAACTGCAAGTTGAACTATTAGCTCAACAAAATGATAAAATGGAGATGAGATCTCGAAGAAAAATCCTGCTTGTTCATGGTATAGCCGAAGACAAGAAAGAGAACACATCCTCTAGTGTTGTCAAGGTTCTATCCGACCACTTGAAAGTCCCTGGTATTACCACTGATTCGATAGGCCGGTCACATCGTCTTGGTCAACCTGGCACTGATAAACCCCGGGCTGTGCTTGTAGAATTTAGAGGTACGACTTTCCATTGACGTCCATCGAATTGAGGGGGGAGGGGGGGTGGGGGAGGGAGGGGGGGAGGTTTAATACCCCCCCTTAAAAGGAAAAGTTGCGGAGCCCCCCCCTTTTCGAGTTTTTTCATTTTTAATTCTGAGAAAATTTTCCTCATTTTATGGATTAATATTAAGTGTAAAAAACCAGGAGGACACCTTGGGGGAGGGGGGTTCCCCCCTACGGAAGGGGGAACCCCTTTCATCAGAAAAAAAAATAGGGGGACTGATTGAGAGGGATTTCTGTGTCTATTTTGAGACTGCAATGTCTACGGTGCTGTGGGAAGAGCAGCCTCTTCGCCTTTGCATAACAAATCGCAGGCATCCACCCTCGCCTTCGCAGCTTCGGCTTGTTGGTCGTCTTCGGCGACCAGCCTCAGCCGCTCCGGCTCGTCCGATGCCTACGATTTGTTACAGCAGGCCGAGGCTGCTCTCCCTACGCGCCTCCGGCTCTATAATAACACTCTAGGGGTAGGACAGACTTGTACCAAGTGGAGTCGGGGTCAACCAATTCGGTTCTTCGACATAAGTTAAACCTAACCTATTTTATTTACTTACTTTTAAAATAAATCAAATAAAATTCATAATTTATTAATCAATTTTATATACATATTGTATTGCTTTTATTAATTCTATGAAAACATCTTTATGTGCTATTTTTATTTTTCTTCGCCAAGAATATTCAATTAGCCAGTCGGTAAAGTTTGTTTTATAACTTTCTCTACCGAACATCACTTTTAAATTTCGCCAGTGGCTTTCTATTCGTTGTGTGTGTGTCCCATCTGGTGCCACAAATTTATTTATAGGATCGCTGTGATTAACTCTCTTATGTATATATCCATATTGAGGTAGGCAATCGTAGGCTCTCCAAAAATCGGTATGGATTTCAGTGCCTACCTCCACATGCTTTTGTATTAGTGGCACCAACATTTCCGCAGATCTATCATTATCGGGACACACTTCTAATCTCAAATCATCTTTCCCATTTTCTATCATGCCCAGCACCCAATGGCCTTCAATATGTCTCCCTCTGTTGTACTTTCGTTTTCCAAATTTTGATTCGTCTATTTGCACGATTTTGCCTGGACCACCAATCTTGCCGTTAACTTCTTGGTGCTCCAATTCATAAACTACTACTGTCTCTCGGCAGTAAGAAAACCAGTCAGTTATTGTCCTTGTTGATAAAATTGTTTCTTTATCTTCACGGGCTGTCTCTAATTTAACTTGATGATAACTATATTTTTGGCTAAACATATACATCAGTAAAAATTGTAACTCAATGGACAGCCGCGCATTCTCGAACCATGTTCCCGCTGCCCGACTAACTGCCTTAGAGCGACAGTTACTCTTACTGCATCGAAATATGCCAAGCTGACCAGTCTTACTGCTGGAGCTTAATGCCATAGGTCTCCTATGATATGAGCACATTTTTTCTGTTGGAAGGAGCCTATGCTCTTCAGCAAATGCAATGCACTGAGCTGGGGTGTTGAGCCGGGTTATGATTTTATACATGTTCCAGTGGCACCTAAAACAAACAAAAATATTCCTATTAGAAATCTAATTACTGCTTTACTCGTCAGGTTTTTCTGTGAAGTTTACATATGTGCTGTATAAGAAACCACGGGTAAGGTTTACAATTCGGTCGCCTGAATTAGGGGGTGAAGGGTGGTTTGGGGGAGGGAGAAGGGTTAAACTTTCCAATATGGATTGTAGATAGTACTCACTAAAAGAAAGCGTTTTGCAAAGTTTTAGGTTGCGGAAACTTACGGTTCATGAGATATTTTTTTTAAACTTTTCATACAAATTGGCAAATAACACGCAATTACACCAATTACAAAATGAAATTGACAAATCATTGATGTCAAACGTAAATAAGTGTAGGGTTCCGAATATTTTGAAAGTATCGATACGTACTCGATACCAAGTATCGTATCAAAAGTATCAATACTACTTGGTATCGAGTACATTTCGTTAATTTTGGAGACTAGGGGGGTAAGAAGCCGGGAAGTTGTGCTCCGGCGCTCCGTGGAAGCTCCGGCGCTGCGGGATGAGCAGTGCCTCCGCCCTAGCGTAGGGAAGCACAGGCACCTGGGCTCGCCTTCGCAGCTTCGGCTTTTTGGTCGCCTTCGGCGACCAGCCTCAGCCGCTACGGCGATCTCGGTGCCTGCGCTTCCCTACGGCGGGCGGGCACTGCTCTCCCTCCGCGCCTCCGGGCTCTTATATACACTCTAGGGGTAGGGCAGACAAGACCACGTGGATAGTGGGGTGCTCTGATTCGGTTCTGGGTACTTTTTGAATATTAAATTAGTGTTTAGCAGTGAACCAACCTTATTTCCTCGGCATAATAGTGGACTCTTCGGCCAGACGAACCAGGAGCTTGAGGTTCCGCATCAGCCACGCTGCTCTCAGACGACGTTGGAGACGCAGGCGGCAGTACCGACACAGTACTGGGAACAGTGGCGCGGGAACTACCAGCTATTGATTTCGATAGCACAGTCATGGGCACAAGTGGCTCACTAGAGTCCAACACTTGCACACAGGGGGCGCCTGCAGAAGAGCTCGCGACAAGTGGCTCATCAGAGTCCAACACTTTCACTACACTCAATTCTACAGACGGGACTTCACCACACGGGAGGCCTGAAGAGGAGCTCGCAACAAGTGGCTCATTAGAGTCTAACACTTGCACTACACTGAATTCTTCAGACGGCACAGCAGAACACGAAACTTGGTGCTTCGGAGACGACATGATGGTAGTCAAACGTTGTTTTCACGACAGGAGTACGTAAACGATCTCAACTGCTAGGAACACAAACGATGACAGTGACTGAGGATGACACTGACAACACAAAATAGCGTCCTTTTTACGTTTCGTTCCACAAGCCGGGAAAAGACCGTAAACACTGCACATTTTAATTTTAATAGCTCGTAATGAAAATAATTGTTATTTAATTAAATATAAACTGTGAAATATATATGCATGCATGAAAACTATTAAAATGGATACAAAATATAATTATTTACGTAAATTTTTATAAAATGAAATGTTACCCAACATATGACAAGTTAACCGTACTTAAAACGGAACATTCAACGGCGTGATATATCTGTAATACGATATAATCTGTGGTAAGGATTGACGTAAATATTATAAAAATAATTGATTTTCAATAATTTTTTTCTCAAAAAGTACGCGTTTCCGCATGTTGAAACTTTACGTGTGTGCTTATATTAATGTAACCTTTCTGTAAAAAAAATATCAACCCCCAACTCGACGGACGTCAATGGAAAGCTTAGCCAATTTAGAGACTATGGGACAAAAGAGAAGATATGGCTTGCAAAGAAAAATTTGAAAGGCACTGGGATTACATTGTCCGAATTTCGGCTAATATTTCCAATATGGACCATCGATTTCAAAGCCCATATTTTTTTTGTAGATCACTCACTAAAAGAAAGCGTTTTGCAAAGTTTTAGGTTGCGGAAACTTACGGTTCATGAGATATATTTTTTTAAACTTTTCATACAAATTGGTAAATAACACGCAATTACAAAATAAATTTGACAAATGATTGATGTCAAACATCAGTTAGTGTAGTGTTCCGAATATTTTGAAAGTATCGATACCCACTCGATACCAAGTATCTTATCAAAAGTATCAATACTACTTGGTATCGAGTACATTTCGTTAATTTTGGAGACCAAAAATTATGACAAACCAATTAGATGCATAGGAAGAGTTGATAAGTGCAATTATATATGTATATAAAGTAGAATAAAATGTTTGTGTCTTCACCTGACCATGTTCTTAAATTTGGGCAACATGCTGCTGATTCTTTTTCCTATCACGACCTTTTATACTTGTCATACAAAATCCGTCCCCCTAAAGCTAAGTCAAGGATACTACTTCAGCGTAACTTTAGTGACTTGGATTTGGAGCAGCTTTTAAATGACGCTGTAAAGATTGATTGGAGTGTAGTCGTCAATGCGTCCACTGTTGATGAACAGGTTGCTTTGTTCAACTCTCTGTTAATTCAGCTTTACGACGTTCATGCTCCTGTTCGTCCAGTGCGTGTAAAGCATCCTCCCTCTCCTTGGCTGACCGATGATATAAAAAAATCATTCACATTAAAAATTGTGCCAAAGCTAAATACAAGTCAGTCCCTAGCGATTTGAATAGAGAGAAGTATAGATTAGTACGGAATCGTTGCAACAATCTGTGTAGAAAAGCACAACGACGCCATATCCATGAATCAGTACAAGATCCTGATCCTGCTGGGGTCTGGAAATTTCTTAAGTCCTTAGGAGTTGGGAAATTACGACAAAATCTCACACACCATAACCTTGATCTCAATCAATTTGACCTTGATCGCAAAACATAATACTTTAGATTCTCTTTAAAAGCTCCCACTCCGGACACCCCTGCTTTTAATTTTAGCCAATTTAACAGTTGTGATGTTAAGAGAGCCATAATGTCCATTCATTCAAATTCGATTGGTAGTGACTGCATTAGTCGGAAAATGGTTATCCCTCTCATTGATCTCCTTTTACCTATAATGACGTCTATCCTGAATAAATCACTGAATTCTGCTTTTTTCCCTTCAGCTTGGAAAGACGCATTTGTAGTTCCTCTTCCGAAAAAGTCGAATCCCTCTAGTTTTTCCGATTATAGACCTATCTCTATTTTGCCTTTCTTTTCCAAAGTTCTAGAACGTCTTGTGCACAATCAATTAAGCACCTATCTTTTAAAACACAATCTTTTAAATCCCTTGCAATCCGGTTTCCGTCCTGGCCATAGTACGACTACTGCACTTTTACAAATCACTGATGATATTCGGTATGGTATGGAGAAACAAAAGCTTACTATTCTCACGTTGCTTGATTTTAGTAACGCATTTAATACTGTAGATTTTGATATCTTGTTAAGCATCCTACGCTCTCTCAACATATCTCCAACTGTAGTTGACTGGTTTCGAAGTTACTTGTTTGGTCGCCGACAGCGAATTCAGGTGCAAGAGGTTTTTTCCACTTGGATTACTACAGCTGCTGGTGTACGACAAGGTGGCGTATTGTCTCCTCTCCTTTTTGCAATTTTCATTAACTCTATAAGTCATAATTTGTCCTCTTCCTACTACTTGTATGATGATGCTGATGATCTCCAAATCTATACTCAGTCCTCTCTTGAAGATCTATCTAAAGCAGTTGACACTATTAACGCTGATCTGACTTGTATTTCAAATTGGAGTAAATGTTATGGTTTAACGATTAATCCTAAGAAAACTCAGGTCATTGTCATCGGTAGTTCTAGATTAATTGGTAAAATTGACTGGTCTTCCCTGCCCCCTATTATACTAGACTGCACTCTAATCCCTTACAGTAACAAGGTTAAAAACCTGGGGTTGTATCTTGACTCCTGTATGTCTTGGACCTCACAGGTTAATGAGGTCAGTAGAAAAATGTTTGCTGCGTTAAGCTCTTTACGTAGATTACGTAATTTCCTTCCCACAGCAACTAAAGTTACGCTCGCCCAGTCTCTTCTTCTGCCTATCCTTGACTATGCTGATATTTGCTATCTTGACATTACCGAGGAGCAGCTTAATAAGCTTGAGCGCATTCAAAATTTATGCATTAGATTTATATTTGGGCTTCGCAAATATGATCATATCTCCGAATTTCGCAAACAGCTCAAATGGCTCCCGATCCGCCTTCGCAGGAATACTCACATCCTCTCCGCGTTGTATAGTGTGCTGTTTAATCCTTCTACTCCTCTTTATTCAAAAAACCGTTTCCAGTATCTTTCTCTTACCCATAATCGGTTCTTTCGATCTTCCATCAATCTTTCTCTCTCTACACCTTTGCACTCTTCTTCCTTTTTCAAGAAATCCTTCACCGTAACCGCTGTGCGATTGTGGAACTCCTTACCTCTCCATATTCGTCGTGCTAAATCTCTTCACTCTTTCAAAATTCTTGTTAAATCGTATTATTTAGAACACTATTAGATAAATTACTTTACCTTTCTCTTACTTTTTTCATTTAATCTATTATATGATATTTTATATATAACTTTCACTTACTTTTATTTGTATGTATTATTATATTTTTTATTATTATTATTATTATTTTGTATGCCCCCTCTATTTGTAACTTTTGTTTGCATCATTTCTCTACGTAAAGGTTGTCTGGAAGAAATCACTTTCAGTGATAAGACCGCCTATTGTACATACTTTAATTAGTTTTAACTATATTCATGTTTCTGTATTGTGGTGTACAAAAAGTATAAATAAATAAAATAAAGTTTACTCTATTTAAGTTCCACCTTAGTACTTGTATTTCATTGTTTGCAACTTGTTTGTATTTCTTAATTTGTACAGCTTTTGTACTTTTATTTTATTATTTGCAACTTTCTGTATTATCTAATTCTTACTAAAATAGTGTTTACTTACTTATTTAATATCCAAAAAGTACCCAAAACCGAATCAGAGCACCCCACTATCCACGTGGTCTTGTCTGCCCTACCCCTAGAGTGTATATAAGAGCCCGGAGGCGCGGAGGGAGAGCAGTGCCCGCCCGCCGTAGGGAAGCGCGGGAATTAAGTTGACGACGACGACTTTATTTATAAAAATAATTTATTTATACAAAATTACAGAGTTACAGCTTATAATTACTTCCAAAACTAAATCCGTTTTACAGTTAACTTAGCCTAGTATTTATATTAAAATATCTCTTACTAAGCAGCCCGTGCTATGACGCACGGCCTAATTCCTGTGATTGCTTGTGAAGCATATATTAGAGGGGTCATCACACTTAACCTCTCCCTCCCCAAGAGAAAAATTATCCGAAGGAGATGAAGTTGACTTCGGAGAATTTTTCTCTGACTTAATCTATGAAATTTCCATTTAAATATGATAACAATTATAATTAAAAGTGCTACAACATAAAGACTTAAAGTCCATATACTTATTTTATTCGTCACTAGGGTTTCCACCACCATTTCACTATTACTATTTCTAACACTATTCATAATTTCTTTTACGTCACTAAAATCTACGTTTGTTAAGTCCAACTTCTTTACTTCTTTCGTCACGTCGTAATGCACCTCCGGAATCTTCACAAGTGGTATCTGTAGACTGGCTTCCGACATGTTGCTCGATAGGCCAATGGTTATTTCTCCCATTTGTATGCTGCACCCTATGCTCGGCGTCAAAATGTATGTTCCTTGTAGATTAAACCTGTGGGTATCATCTTTGCACTGCTCCGTCAGTATAACATCGTCTTCTGCATAGAATATCCAGTGGTCAAAAGTTATTTTCTGTATTTTCAACTTCTCTATTTTTATTTGATGTTGATGCCAAGTACTGAGGCTCTTTTTAATCAGCATTATTTCTTCGATGCATGTTTCTTCATCAACTGGTGCCATATTTTCCTCCGAACATAAGTGTGTGTTTGGTTCTATTTGAGTACACGGACTTACTACGTTTCTGTATTTCAAACCATTCACTAATAGGTAGGGGTATTTAGGAATTATGGTATAGGTGTTGGTTAATTTCTTTATAGGAATAGGAATAATCTTGTAATAGTTATACGTTTCTTTTTCTATTAATGGTATTTCTAAGATAAAAACTAATTTGTTTTTGTCTATATAACTTTTTAGAATAATGTTACGTTCTAATTTTAATAGGTTATTTTTAGTTACTTGGTAAATAGTTTGTGCATTTTGTCTTATTGTTTTGAAAACATTTAGTAATATCGTGTTTTCGAAATAGATATAATATTTGTGTTTAAAATCGATATATTCTTTAAAAAAATCTTTGACAAGTTTTTCATTACTTAGTAAAGGCATCTGAACTTTTGGTATACGTTGTCTTTTATTTGAAATGTCTTTAACAGATATTTTATCGCTAAACCATCCAGAAACTAAAATTTGGCGTGGTTTAGTATCTATAGCTTTTTTCAGGATAGGAGTCCCTTCATGTTCCCTGTTTGATACTGAGTTAGCTGTGTCACCATCGTCTGATAATTCCATCAGTTCCATCGGTGGCTCGGCTTCGGTATCAGAAACAACTATAGATTTCTCGGTTTCCGTGTCGGAAATTGACATAACTGACGGTGTTTTAGGTATCTTTTCTATTATTGTTGAGGCTGTTATAAAAAAAATTCCTATCTGTTCATATTCTCTTTCGACCGAATGAGAATTAAAATCACCTTGGTTTTGCGAGGTATTAGGTTGAATTCTATTTTCTGTATCGGTATAATTTACGCGTCTTGAACTAACTGTCCTCATTGTGACGTCAGTATTAGAGTTCGACGGAACTTGTGACGCCCGGTATTGCCCATTGTTTCGCGAAAACTGCTGACGGTGTTGCGCCGATGACGGTCGTACTGATGACCCAGTTTCAAAGTTCGCATTTCTGTTGTTCGTTGTGTGATTACTTACGAAGTGGGGAGAAATATTATTTGAGTTAAATGAATTATTTTGGTTATTCGATGAATGGCCGTTCGTTTGATATTGAAAACTTGGGCCTTTATATTTATTATTATGATTAAAATTGGGATGATTTTGGAAATGGCTTGGTCTAAAATTTTGATTAGACCTTGGGTTCCTATTTTCGTAAACTGTTTGGAAGTTCTGTTCCTCTAATACAATTTTTAATGCGTCTTCTAAGGTGGTAACGTTACGTAGTCGTACTAGTCTCACTAAGTAAGCAGGTAAATTGTATAAAAAAACGTTTAATGCTGTGTTATCATATATCGTTTGTTTAGCTTGCCGTAAGTCCCGATTATTAATAGTTTCGTTAATTTTTGAAAATAAAATGCTTTTTAGATGTTGCACCCGGTGACAAAATTCTTGATAACTTTCGTTTCTATGTTTCCTAAGACTCTCTAGCTCCATAGCTAAGCATTCTTCAGACCTTGGGTCGCCAAAGTGTTGGTTTAACAGCGACTTGAGGTCTGCCCAAGAGTCTATCTGCTCCCTTTCTCCCACTAAACTAGCAGCTTCCCCTGACAAGCGACTGGTAATGACGTGAAATAAATATTCATTTTGTAAGTTACCCCCTTGGAATGTTTGTAAAATATATTCGCATTTTTTTATGAATAAAGGTAATAACCTAGCATTTCCATCAAAAATTGGAATAATTTTCGTCATTTCTACGGGAATTCTTTCAATGTTTTCCATTTTAAAATAAAATAAATATCAAAGTTTTTAAATACAAAGAATAAAATTGATTCAGCTAAGATCTACTAACAAAATTTTGATTGTTTAGTAGAAGAGTATTGTTATGGCGTTTTCTAATCCAAGACAATACCTACGTATAACTAATACAAGAGGAAACAAAAGGAAGGTTACGGGAAGTGAAAAGTTTTACTCACAGTCTCGCAGATCTGCCCATGTCCCTCTGGGATAGTTCTGGAGTCTCGGCTGTTTCTGCTGAAGTCGCGAAGTCCTTAATTTATTTATTTGTTCGGTGATATTCGTCCAAGCGTTGAAACGCACGTTGTCAGGATGCTGGTGCTGGATCATGACGATAACCGACGACACAGACTCTTCCTAGACAACTACGAATATCCTACCGGCTGCGCCAATTAAGTTGACGACGACGACTTTATTTATAAAAATAATTTATTTATACAAAATTACAGAGTTACAGCTTATAATTACTTCCAAAACTAAATCCGTCTTACAGTTAACTTAGCCTAGTATTTATATTAAAATATCTCTTACTAAGCAGCCCGTGCTATGACGCACGGCCTAATTCCTGTGATTGCTTGTGAAGCATATATTAGAGGGGTCATCACACTTAACCCGGGCACCGCGATCGCCGTAGCGGCTGAGGCTGGTCGCCGAAGGCGACCAAAAAGCCGAAGCTGTGAAGGCGAGCTCAGGTGCCTGTGCTTCCTTACGCTAGGGCGGAGGCACTGCTCATCCCGCAGCGCCGGAGCTACCACGAAGCGCCGGATCGCAACTTCCCGGCTTCTTACCCCCCTAGTCCCCAAAATTAACGAAATGTACTCGATACCACGTAGAATTGATACTTTTGATACGATACTTGGTATCGAGTACGTATCGATACTTTCAAAATATTCGGAACTCTACACTAATTGACGTTTGACATCAATCATGATCAATCATTTGTCAAATTTATTTTGTAATTGGTGTAATTGCGTGTTATTTGCCAATTTCTATGAAGAGTTTAAAAAAATATATCTCATGAACCGTAAGTTTCCGCAACCTAAAACTATGCAAAACGCTTTCTTTTAGTGAGTACTATCTACAAAAAAAAAATATGGGCTTTGAAATCGATGGTCCATATTGGAACTATTAACCGTATCTTATCAAACTTCTTATAAAATCTTACTGGCAGCGATCACCGAATGGTTAGAGGCACACTGAACCTTAACGTTAAGTTGGAGAGGTTTCGTCTAATGAAGTCAACCCTCCGTCCCCCTCGTGCTCCAATCCAGAATCCCGAAAACTTTCAGCTCGAGTTACACAACCGCTTTCAGTGCCTACAAGATTGCAATGCAGTGGACCATATGAATGACAAGCTCGTGGAAACTGTCCATGCGGTCGGAGCTAAGTTCTGCAAGACCCGCCGCAGAAGAACACAAAAACTCTCCGATCACACTCTTAATCTCATGGCTGTTAGACGGGAGATGAGGCTGCAATCGTCAACAGATTTGACAGCATACAGGCAACTGAACAGACAGATCTCCAAATGCATGCGGCGAGACTTACGCAACTTTAATACTGCTCGTATTAAAGAAGCGATCGAGCTGAACCAGGGCTCCAAAGTCTTTGCCAGAGATCTGTCTGCCCGTAAGGGCCAACTGTCAAAGCTGAAGACTGAGTGTGGCAGCATCGTTTCCGGGACACCTGAGATTTTGAGTGAGATTGAGAGGTTCTATGGGCAGCTGTACACATTATCGTTGGAGCCACACGCAAGTGTGAGTAACGATCCAAGAGCAAGTCTTATCCGACACTATTCCGATGATATCCCGGACGTCAGTCTAAGCGAGATTAGAATGGCTCTCCAGCACCTTAAAAACGGCAGGGCCCCAGGCGAGGATGGAATTACAGCGGAGCTTCTGAAAGCGGGTGGAACATCGGTACTTGAAGTCCTTCAGAAGCTCTTCAATTCCGTCCTCCATGGTGGCACTACTCCAGAGGCGTGGAGCAGAAGTGCGGTGGTCTTGTTCTTTAAGAAAGGCGACACCGCTCTCTTGAAGAACTACAGACCGATTTCCCTTCTGAGCTGCGTCTACGTGCTGTTTTCGAGAGTCATTACGAATCGTCTCGCACGCAGACTCGACGACTTCCAGCCTCCCGAACAAGCCGGTTTCCGAAAAGGCTTCAGTACCATAGACCACATACATACCCTGCGGCAGATTGTACAGAAGACCGAAGAGTACAATTTGCCACTTTGCCTGGCGTATGTGGACTATGAGAAAGCCTTTGATTCCGTCGAAATTTGGGCGGTGCTGCAGTCCCTTCAGCGGTGCCAAGTTGACTGTCGGTATATCGAAGTGCTGAAGTGTTTGTACAGTAGGGCTACGATGGCTATCCGAGTACAGAACCAGAGCTCGAAACCTATCCAACTGCAGAGAGGTGTAAGACAGGGTGACGTTATATCCCCGAAACTCTTCACCGCTGCTTTGGAAGACGTTTTCAAGCTACTGGACTGGAAAGGATACGGTATTAACATCAATGGCGAGTACATCACTCACCTTCGATTTGCCGACGATATAGTCCTTATGGCAGAATCGCTGGACGACTTAAGCACAATGCTCAATGACCTCAATAGTGCCTCCCGACGGATAGGTCTTAAGATGAACATGGACAAAATAAAGATCATGTTTAATGTCCATGTCACACCTATGCCGGTAGTTGTTGGGAGCACTATGCTCGAAGTTGTTGACGAGTACGTTTACCTGGGACAAATAGTCCGACTAGGTAAGTCCAACTTCGACCGAGAGGTCAATTGACGGATTCAACTCGGCTGGGCAGCGTTCGGGAAATTACGACATATCTTCTCGTCAGGTATACCTCAATCTCTAAAAACTAGATTGTACAACCAGTGCGTGTTGCCAGTGATGACTTACGGATCTGAGACGTGGTCCTTCACTGCTGGCCGTATGAGGACGCTCAAGGTCGCTCAGCGAGCTATGGAGAGGGCTATGCTCAGAGTTTCTCTGCATAATAGACTCAGAAATGAGGATATCCGCAGTAAAACCAGAGTGACCGACATAGCTCAACGGATTAGTAAGCTGAAGTGGCAATGGGCCGGCCATATAGCTCGAAGAACCGATAACCGATGGGGAAGAAAGGTTCTTGAGTGGCAGCCTCGTACCGGTAGGCGTAGTGTAGGGCGACCCCCCACTAGATGGAGTGACGACCTGGTAAGATATGCAGGAAGTCGATGGATGCAGGTGGCTCAGGACCATGCTTTGTGGCATTACTTGGGGGAGGCCTATGTTCAGCAGTGGACTTGTGAAGGGCTGTAATGATGATGATGACGATGAACCGTATCTTGTGCGACTACCGTATTTCTGGTTTGTTTACATTCTTTTATTGTAAAAATTTTTAAATTATTTTTATTAATATATATTACCACTTTTCTTTTATATATACGATGTGAGGTAGTTACTTGTAACGTATATATAAAAAAACCATTTCAATGTAAACAATGTCGTGAAGCGACAATAAAAAACTAAAGAACCTAACTTAACTACAACGAAAACAACCAAAATAAAATAAATTATTTAAAAATTTGAAAAATTTTACAGTTTCTTTTATAAAAAAAGGTATGAAGGTGATGATGGGTTGTAATGAAGATGGTGATTTACAATATTATTAAAAAAAATAACAAAGATACTGCAACGAAGTATGCACAGGCTATGCCTATGATAGGTGCACAGCTCCTGCTCTAGGTACACGCAGAATCTGGAGAAAGCACACGCAGCGTCTGGAGAAGGTACACGCAGCGCTTGGAGTAGACACACACAGCGTCTTGAGCAGGTACGCAGCGTCTGGAGTAGGTCCACGAAACGTCTGGAGTAGGCACGCAGCGTTTGAAGTAGGTACACGCGGCGCTTGAAGTAGGCAAACACAACTTCCGGAGTAGACACACACAGCGTCCGGAATAGACACGCAGCGTCTGGAGTAGGTCCACGCAACGTCTGGAGAAGGCATGCAGCGTTTGAAGCAGGTACACGCGGCGCTTGAAGTAGGCAAACACAGCGCACTAGTAGGCGGAGGCGTAGGCGTGGCTAGGCGACGACTTAAGGAGCGGGCAGAGGCTTGCAGGATCCCGAGGCAGTGCGGAAAAGGCCTTTAGGAGATGCTTCAAGTATCAAAGCTCAAGTCAGACTCTCTCATTCGCCGATTGTTCGGCTTTCTTTTCCCTTTTTGACGGATCTGGCATAAGAACGGAAAATTATTCTCATTAAATTTGAAATTATTTAAATTAAAAGCAAATTCTTGTAAATGGCCAAGAAGAAAGGAGTATTTTGAAGTAAAACATCAGGCCGGTAACGATATTTGAATAAAAATTGCCATGACAACCTGATAAACAACGATGTCAAAACATGTCAAATTTTGGTTTTAGGCTCGTAATACAGAAACGGCAAGATTTAAGTGAAAAATGAGATATTATTTATATAGGAAAAAAAAGTAGCGCAACAGCGCGCACGAAACCCGAAATTGCAGAGTTACGGAGAACTAAATAAAAGACCGAAAAAGGTAGACTCCATTGACATCGATTTATAAAGTGCTGATAACGTGAAAATACGACGTGAAAATGATTTGTTATTGTGTTCTTATGGTTTAAAAATGTTACAGGTTCCTATGGAAATAAAGGTGATGCAAAATACCCAGTTTTGAGATGAATGCAGAAAATCAAAAACAGAATGGAAAAATAAATTTAAAATAGTGTAAAATGATATGTAAGTATGTATAAGCATAACACTACATTTTCCCCCCGACCCTGGAAAATTTTTTAATCGGCAAAAATTTTGACATGTACATTCTAAAATAAACCATAAAAACACAGCTTTGCAGTAACAGACATCAACAGGCAAAATCAGATATACTATCTCTTACATTCATCATCTGCATTCAGGTAAGGGTGGAGTTCACATTCAATGACTACCACTCTAAAAGTGTGTTTTCGAAAGGACATTCAGGCTTATTTAAGGAGTTGTCATCCGCTCCTGCGTGGAAAAAAACATTTTGAAAGGACATCCAGGCTTATTTAAGGAGTTGTCATCCGCTCCTGAGTGAAGATAAAGATAAAGAAATTAATCTTAAGCAAGCTTTAGTCGCTAAGACTTAAGTAAAGATTAAGAACGGCCAGAGCGGTAGGGCTCAAAGCCAGAGATCAGCAACATCACTAACGAGATGTGTCTGAAATAAAAAGTGAAGATTAACCAACGAAAATTCGAGGTCCTAAAGCAAGATGTGTTGAAGAACACTGGATCACCAAACAAACAAAGAAATAAAAATAATAAGGTGAGAATGATGGTGATATTTATACATATATACAGTTAATAAAAGTTAAAAAAAAAATTTATGATTTTACATCTTTGATGTGCCACTTGCCTCTAACTCCATTAGGGTCTTCTAGCACATAGACTAGTGGTGACAGTTTAGCTATCACTTTGCACTTGATGAACTTAGGGGCAAGTTTAGCATTAAAGTAAGCGCCGGCATTGCTTAAAACATGGTTTTTACGCCAAACAGTGTCTCCCACATTAAATTCTTTAAAAGACCGGCGAAGATCATAGCGAGCGCTATATTTAGCGTGAGCTATGTGAAGTTTAGTTTGAACTTTGTGAAAAATAGATGAGAGGAGACCAGCATTAGACGCGTAAATATCACGAGGCATAAATATCAATTCCTCGAGGTTCTGAGTTGGAGTATAGAAGGAACCACAAGGTATTGTTTCCCTACCAAAGATTAAAAAGTTTGGAGTAAAGCCAGTAGCCACATTTGTAGCGCTGTTCATTGCGTACTGAATCTTAGCAAGATGGTTGTCCCAGGATCTATGATCGTCTCCTACTAGAGATGCTAGAGCTGTAATAATTGTACTATTAAACTTCTCCGTAGGATTAACCTGAGGACAATATAAAGCTGTGTGAAAAATACAAGGAACGTTATAAGAATTTAAGAATGATTGGAATTCTCGCGACTGAAATTGAACCGCGTTGTCCATTATAATAGTTTGGGGAATGCCATGAACTAGGAAAACTGAATTTTCCAAAAGATTAATAATATTAGCTGAAGTAGCACGTTTAAGGGGAAAAATCATAGTATATTTAGTAAAATTGCAGTTAATTACTAGAATATACTGATTTCGTCTACGAGTCATAGGTAATGGACCCATAAGATCTAAGGATATAGTTTGAAAAGGTCTGGAGCAAAGTTTGGGTTTACCCATAAGACCATAGGGAGAATGATTAGGGTGTTTGTAGGTTAAGCAGGTTTCACAAGACGAGATTAATTTGGCAATGTCCTTAAACATACCAGGCCAATAGTATTTTAAAGATATTTTCTTGAATGTCTTGAAGATACCAAGATGGAGTTCTGAAGGGGAACCATGGTTAACTTCAATAAGTGTATGCCTATCTCGAGGTAGTGGAACTTCTTTCCAAATAAAGTCATCGTTTAGACGATCGGGAGAATGGATGCAGCGGTAAAGTTTGTTATCCCTGATAGTATAGTTGGGATATGCGTCTGGGTTGTTGGAGCATCCGAGAAAAATCTTGTTGTAGTGCTCAAGTTCACGATCAGGTGGTTCTTCAATCGTAATAGGATGTACGCCTTGAGATGAAATTTCTCGTGTATCAGGACGTTCTTGATTCTTATGTCTTGATAATAAATCTGGAACAACGTTATCCTTTCCTTTTTTATGTTTCAGGACAAAGTTAAAGCATGATAAGCGTAAAGTCCAGCGAGCAAGTCTTCCTGAAGGATTCGATAAGTTCTGAAACCATTTAAGTGCAGCATGGTCAGTATATATTGTAAATTCTTTACCATTGTCTAGATAACATCGCCAATGTTCTAACGCAGTTATTACAGCCAATGTTTCTCTTTCAGTAGTTGAGTAGTTCTGTTGATTTTTGTTTAGTGCTTTACTCATGTAAGCAATCACGACTTCTTTGTCATCTTGATGTTGAGTAAGTATTGCTCCTATGCCATAATTTGATGCATCACAATGTACAGAGAAGGGTAGTTCGAAGTTAGGGCAAGCAAGGACAGGAGCAGTTACCAAAGCTTCTTTAAGTTTCTGGAAAGCAGCTGCAGCTTGTGAATTCCATAAAAATTTAGGAGCGTTCTTCCCGGAACAGGTTAATTGGTTGAGTGGAGAGGCAATGGTGCTAAAGTTTGGAATGAATCTTCTGAACCAGCTGCAGGTGCCTATGAATCTACGTACTTCTTTTCTGCAAGTAGGTACAGGATATTCTAAAATAGCTTTTTATCTGGATCAGCACGTAGACCATACTCGTCCACTAGAAAACCAAGGTATTTCAATTCTTTCTTGAAGAATTGACTCTTCTCAAAGTTAATAGTCAGATTAGCATATGAAAGTTTTTCATGAACTTTCATGAGAAGCGATATGTGTTCATCAAAAGTCTCGACGACGTAACGACTCGACGAAGTAACGATGTCATCCAGATAGCAAAATACCTTGTTCTCAAATTCAGGAGTAAAAAGCATATCCATTAATCTTTGTAGAGTTGCAGGTGAGTTAGAGAGACCAAAAGGCATTACCTTGAATCTAAACATACCTCTTCCAGGTACATAAAATGCAGTTTTATCCTTATCAGCAGGATTCAAGGGAATCTCCCAAAATGCTTTCGCAATGTCGATGCTTGATAAGTATTTGGCATTCTTCAGGTTGTCCAAAATTTCGCTTATTAGTGGCAGACTATAAGCATCACGACGTGTAACTGAGTTAAGCTTCCTGCTGTCTACGCAGAAACGCCATTCACCATTCTTCTTCGGAGTGATGAGAACTGGAGATAACCAAGGACTTTCGCATTGTTCAATGACGTTCCATCCCAGCATCTTATCAACTTCATTAATTAACGCCTTTTGTTTTTCAGGAGACAGTCTGTAACATCTTTGTTTGATTGGAAGAGAATCACCAGTATCAATCTTGTGGGTGATTAAGTGTGTGCTCCCCAGGATACCTTTTTCTTCAAAAGAAATTGTCTTGAAGCGTTGGATGATGTCGTTAGCGATGTCCTTTTGGTTAGGAGTTAAATGCTCATAAGGTAAAACTTTAATATCTTTAGTTTCGATAGCAGAGCATTTAGATTCTGTAAAGTTAAGAGAAGATAAAACACTAGGTAACAGATTAAATTTTCTCCAAAAGTCAATACCTAGTATTAGCGAAGGAAATATTTCCGGAAAAACATAAGCTTTAATCAAATGAGTTTGATTATTGAAATGAACAGGTAAGTCAAAATAACCCAAGGAATTAACTTTTTGATTATTAGCAGTAGAGACAGTAATAAGATCTGACTTGAAAAGTTTACAGCCCAGTTTAAGAATTTCCAAATGAGAATTATTACCCAGAATAGTTACTGAGCTGCCAGAATCTAGTAATCCAGATAAAGTTAAGTCATAAATTTTGACATTAACGAATGGACGATTAAGATCTTGTTCTTTGGAGTAGAGTGTAGAAGAGATTTTGTAACAAGAAAAGAAGTTTTGAATTGTTCTAATCCAACTAGCCCAATCGTCATTATCAAAGTTTAAGTTACTTTTCAAGTCAGCAGTTAGTTTTTTGAACTAGTATGTGGTTTGGGAGAACAAGTAGGGCAATCTGCAGTTTTAAAACCTTTAAGACCACATTTGAAACAAATCACGAATCGTGGTTGAGTACAAGTGTTCAAAGTATGACCTTGTTTACGACAGCGAGCACAAAAAGAGCTTTCTTGAGGAGCTTTAGTTTGAGACAGACTATTAACTTGTCTAGAAGGGTATTTGTAGGATGAAGTGAATTTATTCATAAAGGGAGGAGAAGGTTGTGAGTTATTAGAAGAATTTGAAGAGCCAACTGAACTTGAAGTGGAATGCTTGTAGTTGAATTCAGAAATAAGAGGACTTTGTTGTACATTTGGTTCTTTAAATTGTTTGTCTCTGTCAAGGAACTTTTCATAGTTTTGGCAAGTAGCCAGAAGAGAGTCGATAGAGTCAATGTCTTTTAGAGCTACGAAGACTGAATAACATGGGCGAATATTCCTCAAAATAATCTCCAATTGTTCTGTTTCAGAAAGTTTCTTCGAAAGACTAGTGAACATTCCAGACATGATGGAAATATAGATAACGATAGGTTCATCACGGCCTTGAGTTCGGTTCCTAATCGCTTCTAGAAGTTTATAATCATAATCAAAACCACCAAAGTCTTTGATTAATAAAGAGGAAAGTTCGTTCCAAGTTAAGTTTGGATTCTGATTATATTTAAATCTGAACCAATGAAGAGCATTGTCGGTGAAAATTTCAAACGCTTGAGAAATCAACAAGTCTTTGGGTAAGCCACGAGCTAAGCAGTATTCTTCAAGTTTTTGAAGAAAGGATCTTGGACAGCTTTTACCATTGAAGGTGTGTCTTTTCAGATCTTTGAAGACGTTAGTTGGAGAAAAAGATTGAGGTAGTGGTGAAGGATACGGGGTATGGATCTTAACAGATGTTTGAGAAACAAGAGGAGGTTCCATGACAGTCGGGTCAACAGGAGGGTCAAGTGATGGAGAGTCATTTTCAGTTGGAGGTGGAGTCAAGGATTCGAATTGTTTAGTAATAGCGTCAAATTTCATCTTCAAAGTATCGAAAATAGTTTTAAAGTCTGGATATAAGTCAGTATCTATTCGCTCCAATCTGTAAAAAACATGATTAATAAAAGTTTATATTAATCGTAAGTATTTGGTTTCACCTTGTAAAAATTTTTCAATTTTACAGTCCAGGTAAGTCAAAGTAGAACCAATTTGAGACAAGTCATCCTCGATCGGAATTGGAGAAGTCAGAATATCTTCAGGGTGAGAATTCTCAACTAAACGCAAAACCTGTTTTTTTAGAAGCAAAACAGTATTAGCTGGTTCCTCACATCTAATCTTCACTTCGTATTCGAGTTCGGCCTTGTTAAGGAATTCGTACTTAATAACCCGTTTCATTGTTATAATTAAGTGTTAAGTTTAAGAAATAAAAATGTAATAAAAAATTGTACCTCTAGAATAAAAATATTAAAGTGATGAATGTAAGTGAAGTGTTATATGTAGGTCTAAATATAATCCAGATAAGTTGAAAAACTAGATGAAGTTTTGTTTTAGAATTTGGAAGATATGATAAGGATGAGTAAATAAAGAGTTAAGAACGAAAGAGAAAGCAATTCAATCAAAAGGAAATGGATAAGGCGTAGCTAAGGTGAAGAAAAGAAGAACTTTACGTCGGGCGCCAAATTGTCGTGAAGCGACAATAAAAAACTAAAGAACCTAACTTAACTACAACGAAAACAACCAAAATAAAATAAATAAAAAATAAATAATTTTCAAATTTTTAAAATATATTTAAAAATTTGAAAAATTTTACAGTTTCTTTTATAAAAAAAGGTATGAAGGTGATGATGGGTTGTAATGAAGATGGTGATTTACAATATTATTAAAAAAAAATAACAAAGATACTGCAACGAAGTATGCACAGGCTATGCCTATGATAGGTGCACAGCTCCTGCTCTAGGTACACGCAGAATCTGGAGAAAGCACACGCAGCGTCTGGAGAAGGTACACGCAGCGCTTGGAGTAGACACACACAGCGTCTTGAGCAGGTACGCAGCGTCTGGAGTAGGTCCACGAAACGTCTGGAGTAGGCACGCAGCGTTTGAAGTAGGTACACGCGGCGCTTGAAGTAGGCAAACACAACTTCCGGAGTAGACACACACAGCGTCCGGAATAGACACGCAGCGTCTGGAGTAGGTCCACGCAACGTCTGGAGAAGGCATGCAGCGTTTGAAGTAGGTACACGCGGCGCTTGAAGTAGGCAAACACAGCGCACTAGTAGGCGGAGGCGTAGGCGTGGCTAGGCGACGACTTAAGGAGCGGGCAGAGGCTTGCAGGATCCCGAGGCAGTGCGGAAAAGGCCTTTAGGAGATGCTTCAAGTATCAAAGCTCAAGTCAGACTCTCTCATTCGCCGATTGTTCGGCTTTCTTTTCCCTTTTTGACGGATCTGGCATAAGAACGGAAAATTATTCTCATTAAATTTGAAATTATTTAAATTAAAAGCAAATTCTTGTAAATGGCCAAGAAGAAAGGAGTATTTTGAAGTAAAAACATCAGGCCGGTAACGATATTTGAATAAAAATTGCCATGACAACCTGATAAACAACGATGTCAAAACATGTCAAATTTTGGTTTTAGGCTCGTAATACAGAAACGGCAAGATTTAAGTGAAAAATGAGATATTATTTATATAGGAAAAAAAAGTAGCGCAACAGCGCGCACGAAACCCGAAATTGCAGAGTTACGGAGAACTAAATAAAAGACCGAAAAAGGTAGACTCCATTGACATCGATTTATAAAGTGCTGATAACGTGAAAATACGACGTGAAAATGATTTGTTATTGTGTTCTTATGGTTTAAAAATGTTACAGGTTCCTATGGAAATAAAGGTGATGCAAAATACCCAGTTTTGAGATGAATGCAGAAAATCAAAAACAGAATGGAAAAATAAATTTAAAATAGTGTAAAATGATATGTAAGTATGTATAAGCATAACACTACAACAAACGATAAGTGAATTGACCACAGAACACTATTACTCCTATCGAAGTTGACATGACATTGGATAATAGTTGCACATTTTTATTTCTTTCTTCGACGTAGGCAAAGGTCTCATAGTCATACAGCCGTACTTTATGGAATTTTTGACTTCTTTTCTTATCACAAAGCAATTTTTCTATAACAATTCTCTTTGTGCTTATTACATATTTTTATTTGTAAAATGCAATTTGTTTACAGTTTTTGGTAATTTTGTTTTGTTTAAAAATTGTCTCTTTTTTATTTCAGTTATTCTGAAACACCTATTATTATTATTATTATTTTTGATTCATCTCTTTCAGACTGCTGGCTCACTTAATTCATATTTCTCAGATTCCCTGAAAAACTTTAATGTAATTCATATAAACGCCCAAAGCATTCCGGCTCATTATCCCGACATGCTTGCGTCCTTTGAATCCCATAACATTCACGCCATTCTAGTCTCTGAATCTTGGTTGAAACCATGCTTGTCATCCACTTCTTATTCATTACCAGGATTTCATCTTATTCGCAACGACCGTATTGGAAGGGGGGGGGGGAGTGGAGGTGTGGCAATCTATCTCCGTTCATATTTACCTTTTGTGGTAGTAAGCTTGTCCCCCCAACCATCTCCTTCTAATGCGGCTGAGCATCTCTTCATTGAAGTAACCCTATACAATACGAAAGTTCTTCTTGGCGTTTGTTACAGTCCTTCTCTTCATATTGACTATTTCTCTTCTTTCGAATATTTATTAGAAAAATTAATCCCATTATATACTCACACTATAATCATGGGTGACTTTAACACATGCCTACTCAAGGGTGACCATCGGTGTGAAAAGCTAAAATCATTAACCGAGGCATGTAATCTACATATATTACCACTATCTGCTACGCATAAAATGCCTGACTGTACTCCATCACTACTTGACTTAATTATTGTATCCTCTCCAGATTTCGTCCTGAAGCATGGCCAGCATGACGCTGAAGAGAAGAGATTCTCTCATCATGATCTCTTGTTTCTTACATACAAAGTCCGTCCTCCTAAAGCAAAATCGAGAATCCTCCTGCAACCTAATTTTGGTGAAATGGACAAAGAACGTCTTCTGGAAGATGCTAGTCGCATGGACTGGTCAGCTGTTGAAAGTGCTTCAACAGTCGACTTGAAAGTCGAGTTATTAAACTCCTTTCTTATTCAACTTTATGACATCCATGCCTCAGTAAAACCAATAAAAATGAAACATTTACCTGCACCTTGGTTAACTTACTTACTTACTTACTTATCTTCACGCACAATCCCTAACGGGGTAGCCAGAGAGAACAGATCGCCAAGTGTCACGATCCTTACATACCTCTTTCGCTTCTTTCAGGTTCATTAACTTCTTCATACATGCACGTCTAGGTATCCGAGTACTCTTGACCCTCCCCTCTTCGAGCAATTTGCTCACATGGTCTTCGAAAGTTAGTCTCGGTCTACCTCGACACCTTTTAATATTAACTTTCGCTCTATATATTTTCTTAACCATTCGGTCTTCACTCATTCGTTCAACGTGCCCAAACCATTGGAGTACCTTGGTTAACTGATAGTCTAAAAAAACTTATTATAAAAAAGGATTTGCTAAAAGTAAGTTAAAAACTGATAAATCTGAGAAAAACTTACGATATTATAATAAAGTACGGAATCGCTGCAATACATTGTGTAGGGATGCACAAAGACGCCATATTCATAAATCCGTCGAAAACGGCGACGCAGCCAAAGTTTGGAAGTTTCTTCAGTCTCTTGGAGTTGGTAAAACATCCAATAATTCTCCTCATCGTAATGTTGATGTTGAATTCCTTAACAAATATTTCACCTGTTCTAGCACATTAGACAGCTCAGATAAATACCGGACTCTGAGTATTCTTTCTTCAATACCAACTCCTGATTTTCCACCGTTTAATTTCTCTCCTTTCACTGATAGTGATGTTAAAAAGAACATTTTGTCCATCTCGTCCAATGCCGTGGGTGATGACAATGTTAGTCGTAACATGATCTTACCTATCCTAGAATTTGTTACTCCTATCCTCACCCATATCTTGAATAAATCCATCTTCTCTTCAAAATTTCCTGATGTTTGCAAAAGTGCACTTGTAACGCCTCTCCCAAAAACAGCCCATACTTTGCATTTTTCGGACTTTCGTCCTATCTCAATTCTCCCGTTTTTATCCAAACTCATGGAGAAACTAGTTTTCTTTCAGTTAAATCTCTACCTAAATAGAAATTGTATCCTGGATCCTCTCCAATCTGGTTTCCGATCGGGTCATAGTACGACAACAGCGTTGATTAAAGTTACCGATGACATTCGACGAGGTATGGATAACAAACAACTCACTGTGTTGATTTTAGCAATGCGTTTAACACTGTTGATTTTGACATCTTATTGAGTGTGTTACGTTCTATTAACATATCTCCTCCGGTGATTGGCTGGTTTCATAGTTATCTTTACGGCCGACGGCAGCGTATTCGCATCGAGGATGAGTTCTCATCTTGGTGCGAGTTACGGGCTGGCGTGCCTCAAGGTGGTGTGCTGTCTCCTTTACTTTTTGCTATATTCATTAATTCTATCTCTCAAAATATTACTTCTCTCTATCACATGTATGCAGACGATCTCCAAATCTACACTCAGTCAACTCTGTTAAATCTGCCTTCTGCTGTTGCCACCATATACAATGACTTAGCGGCGATAAACCAGTGGAGTCAGCGTTATGGTCTAAAAATTAATCCGTTCAAGTCCCAGGCTATAGTTATTGGTGGTGGAAGGATGGTCTTCAGAGTTGACTGGAACAACCTACCCTCGGTGACATTAAATGACGTTGTCATACCCTACAGTAAATGTGTAAAAAATCTGGGGATATATCTAGATTCGACCTTGTCGTGGTCGCAGCAGTTAAAACAAGTGAGTAAAAAGGTGTTTGCTACTATGGGTTTACTTCGTCGTTTACGTTCTTTTCTCCCCATTCCCACTAAGAATATGTTAGCACAATCCTTACTTCTCTCTATTCTCGATTATGTGGACGCAAGTTATTTCGATTTAACTGAAGACCAACTGAACAAACTTGGGCGAATTCAAAATATTGCAATTAGGTTCATATTTGGTTTGCGCAAATATGATCATGTATCCGAATATCGTTTACAGCTTCAAAAGTGTGTGTGTGTTTTAAAGTTTCAAAAGTGACGTCAAGAACCATTACCTAACACTTAGTGGTTATTTATAACCAATTCTAGCAACAGATAGTTATTCTGTGTTTTTCTTTTCCTCTTTGTTTTGTATTTATTTATTTATTATCTATGTATATATATGTATGTGTATATATTTGTATATATATATATATATATATACCTATTTATTAATATTATGTATGTTTATTATTACTTTTTATGTATTGTTGTGATATTTTAACAAAATATAGTTTAGTTTATTTAGATATTAGAATTTAAGTGTAACATAAAACGCACCACCTCCTACTGTTCTTAATTCCAGTTTCTCCTTAGCCCAAAGGTTGTCTGGAAGAGATCGCTCTTTAGCGATAAGACCGCCTTATTGTACATACATATATATTAAGTTTTCTCTGTAATGTATTTATTCGTTGTATATGTGTGGTGTACAATAAAGTATATACTACTACTACTACTACTACTTTTCACACGTACCTACGTACTCTCCGCACGTATTGACTTCAAAAATAGCAAATGAGTAATAATAGAATGACAATGAAATTGGCAGGAATTATGTCACATAAAGTGATGCTAATGTAAAGATCTATGGTAAAAATAATCGATAAGGTGATTTTACTTGCAACTTAACTTAAGGTTGCCCTAGTCAATGGCACGAACAACATGGTGGGCGGGGTAAAAATGCATGCTATCTCAGCCGACATCATGTGCGAAAGGGATAGACACTGTGATGAGCAGTAAGAAGCTAGTGCGCACACACATACGCACTCGAGTGACGCAATGCGCGACGGCATCATCGCGTACCTACCTATGCGATTAATTTTAGAATAATAACATAAACTCAAACGGCAATTGTGAGCTACGTGCCGCAGTGGCTTAGCAATGAGTAGCTGCGCTGGGTGCCACGGGTTCGAATCCTGCACGGAACAAATATTTTGTATGGACTACAAATAGTTGTTCCGAGTCTGGATGTTTGTCCTTGTGCAATTTATATTTGTAAACTGCCTCCACGATACTGGAGAAAATCCTACTGTGGGGGTACGTATTTTAAAAAGAGAAAGGAGAGAAAAAGCAAATTGGTGTTATTGTAACTTAGGATCTGCTGTGTGAAACATAATTGTTATGAACCCAATTTATGTACTTAGTTGTTATTATGAAAATTCTTATGTGAACTTAAGTAGATGTTGTTATTATATAATAATTCCATTGATTTGTTTTTACCTAGTTTTTAACCGACTACGAAAAAAGGAGGTGGTTCTCAATTCGTTGGTTTTTGTTTATGTATGTTCTGTTCCCCGATTTCTCGAATATGCCTGAAGCCTGAACCGATTTGGAATGTTATTTTTTTTGTTTGAAAGGATATATTTTCCAGATAATCCCACGGTAATCGATGATGATCAGATCAGGACCTGATGATGGGATCTTGGAGAAATCGGAGGCACTCTTCAATAAATGACAGCAAATCAACCGCGATTGCTGCTATCGCCTATCTATGCATTCTTTACGCAATCACACAATATAATATCACGCCTGTAACCACTAAAGGGACATTACTCTCAACTAAAAACGGTAACATAATTATGTTTTCTTTATGTTTTTGTATTTTACTGTAGGTTATGCAAATATTACTGTAGGTACTATGTATTCTTTCCCATAGCTAGTTAGCTATAAGCCCACAGGCAACTCCCCGAAGTATATATGTCAGCCAGTGTCAGGATAACTGCTTTTTCGACAGCGCGATTTTGATGCGAGTGTGGCTTTTATATAGGTTAATTGAATAAAAAAATGTTAGTTTGTAAATTGTTTATTGATTGTTTGTGTTCAATAGCGGTTTGAAATATTCTCTTAGTACTTAGAAAGTTATCAACAATAGGCATTGTGTCACTGCAGGGACAAGCACAAACGTATATCAAAATAGTAACGTATATATAAACGGAATACTAACAGCACAGACTTCCTTACAGAAGTCCAAAGAACACGTCTAGGCAAGGTAAGTAATTAGAAGAAAACTACAATTTGGAGATCGATTGTGAATCAAATTCACAGTACAGACACAATCAGCGAAATATGAATAATGTTTTTATTTATTTTATGATAGATAACGCTAGTTGAAAACTAAACACTGTATGGGAATGGCATCACTGAACGAGTCAGGTGGTCAGTCCAAACAAATAAAAGGCTCGATTGTAGAAAGAGATTCGTTACGAAACGTTTGTAGGCTAGGGGGCTTGGCCTGTTTATGCTATTCATAACGAAGGCTATAAAATATGTAGGTACCACTTAGAAACTAAATCCTATGTAACTAAATGTATGTTATCTGTATTCATAACCCAATATCTAAGGTAGGTTATTCTGTAATAAATTAAATCTAATCCAAAATATACTACTACTATTAAAGCTACTACTATTTTATTTAGTAGTAGCTTATATAGTAGTATAGTAAATTATATATAAAAAATATGAGTATGTCTGAGGTAAGGTTAAATATAAACAAATATTTTGCCAAGTACGAATCGGACTTCCGAGCTTCCGAGATTACAAGATTTAAATACCTATACATATTACTATCGATCAAAAAAAGCCAAAAATACACGTTTCTTTTTCTAGTAGAAAATCCTTTAATTTCAAATTTATTTTCACCACTTGCTGTTATAGCGGCAACAGAAATACACGTTCTGTGAAAATTACAACCATCTGCCTGTTACGGATCATGAGATGCAGCTCGCTGACAGACAGACACACGGACAGCGGAGGCTCCGTAATAGGGCCCTGCTGGTTACCCTTCGGGTACGGAATCCTAAAAAGTACTAAGTTGTAGACTCACATCTGCATGATTCTTTCTTCAAAGGACCATATTGGCCTGGTTCTCGTATGACACGACCAATGTAATACCTGGGCTGACCTCTCCGAGTTTGTTTCGGCAGATCGGGTGCTTCTTCTCAGTTTCATGTGTTTGTTGTTTTAAAGTGTTTTTAAAAAAACAACTTACAAAACACATTTTATTTATCATTGACTGCCCTTCTTAGATTATTATGTACTTACAGAAATTACATTAGGTATATTAGGATATGTGATTCCTATACGTAAGCACGATTATCAAAAATCTAAAAATTACCTATTCTAATTAAATTAATAGATAATTTTAAGATTTTCGATAATCGTGCTTATCTATGAGATGTTTTCGTTAGTTAGCAAATTAAAGTAGTTGAGCACCTAATGTACTACCTGTATCGAAAGTTCATTATTATGTACCTACCTGTTTTCAATTTTAGCTAAATGTGCTTCAACAAACTTATGGGCACATTTTAGCAGCTATATTCATCCCAGCTTCAGCAATGGACACGAACAAAAAAAGGAAGCAATTTTTCTAAATAAAGATGTAGATATGTAGGTATTACAACCATAAATAGATAGCAGCGGCTAACCTAGTGAGTATGTGTGAGTGCGCGCTGCGCCCCCCCTCCGTCCGTCCTTCTGATCGGGGAAACAATTTGTAGCGAAAGGCAAGATCTTTTATAACAAAAACGGGCGCGCGAAATTTTATAAACAGACCTTTGGTAGTCTGGATGTCACGAAATAAAATTATTTAAAATAAAATTATTTGCATTTTTGAACAACTAATCTATCCCTGTATGGTAACTGTTTTGCAATTTTCGTTCTTCTTATGGTATTTATTTCCGCCCAAAGATGTGTTAAAAATAGTGTTGAAATTCGGCATTTTCGACGCTTATAACTTTTAAACATACTCTTTTTTTACTTTTTTGTTTCCATACAGGCCTAGATAATGATGAGACAAATTGAAATCATTTTTAGGGTTCCGTAGTCAACTAGGAACCCTTATAGTTTCGCCATGTCTGTCTGTCCGTCTGTCCGTCCTCGCTTAATCTCTGTGACCGTTAGCACTAGAAAGCTGAAATTAGGTACCAGTATGTGTATCAATCACGCCGACAAAGTGGTAAAATAAAAATTGGAAAAAAATGTTTTATTAGGGTAGCCCCCCTATATGTAAAGTGGGAAGTGAGTTTTTTTTTTTAATTTCAACCCTAACGTGTGATATATTGTTGGAAAGGTATTTAAAAATGAATAGGGGTTTACTAAAATCATTTTTTGATAATGTCAATAATTTCGGAAATAATCGCTCCAAAAGTAAAAAACAATGTGTCCCCCCCCCCCCTCTAACTTTTGAACCATAAGTTTAGAAAATATGAAAAAAATCTGAAAAGTAGAACTTTATAAGGACTTTCTAGGAAAATTATTTTGAACTTGGATGGAAACAACAGTATCCACTACCTGGAGCAGTTGCAGGAGCGCGGAGCGCTGCTGGAGCGCGAACATAATGGATACCCACCCACCTTTAAACTCATAAGTGGGAACACTTATTGTGACGGACGGGAAACTACGGAACCCTACACTGAGAGTGGCCCGACACGCTCTTGGCCGGTTTTTTATTTTGAACGTACACCATCAAACAGTTGAGTAATCGCCGGACTACGTTTGTATGGAAGAATAAGCGACTAGTGTACCCTTAACTTAGCTTAACGATAAATTTACTTTTAATTTATTTAATTTTTTCAATAATTTATTGTAAATAACATTGTTATTTTAAGTTTTTTTTATCCGTCTACTCTTAATTCATTTTTTATTTTAGTCATAAAGAATCCAATATTATGGTTCATTTTGAATAAAGTTTTTAGGAATCATGCAGCATAGATACATCAAACAAAGTTGTAAAAAAGCAACCATAGTGCATGAATATGATTAACAATACAATTTTCAAAATTATTTCGGAATTATGCGCTTTGCATCTTTTTTGCAATTTATATTTTTTTTATAGAAGGCTAACGAGCATGCGGCTCACCTGATGTTAAGTGACTACCGCCGCCCATGATCAACCGCAACATCAGGGGAATTGCAGGTGCGTTGCCGGCCCTTTAGAAAGGAGTAAGTTCTTTTCTTGAAAGTCCCCAGGTCGTATCGGTCCGGAAAAATCTCCGGTGGTAATTATTCCACAGAGACGCGGAAGAAAACTCCTTTTGAAACGTACAGTGGTGGACCGCCAAGCATCCGGATGGTGTGGATGGTATGGGACGTTTGCCGCGTAGTGCCTTCACGAAATTTGGCGGCTGGGATTAATCCGAACAATTCCTCAGAGCACTCCCCATGGTATATGCGAAAGAAAATGCAAAGAGATGCAACATCCTTCGCAGCGCCAGTGAATCGAGCGATCGGAAAGCACTCGGTCGTCGACGATTCGAGCCGCTCTGCGCTGGATGCGATCAAGTGGAAGGAGCTGGTACTGGGGAGCCCCAGCCCAGAGATGGGAACAGTATTCCATGTGCGGCCGAACCTGCGCCTTGTAAAGTTGCAGGCGGTGTGCCGGCATGAAATACTGTTCCGCTCTGCTGAACACGCCAAGCTTTTTAGAGCCCAATTTGGCCTTCTCTTCCAAGTGACCAGGAAATTGCACGTCACTCGATATGTCGACGCCGAGGATTCCGATACTGGCTGAGGCAACAAGGGGAGTGCCTTGAAACTGAGGAGATACGACAAAGGGGTTCTTTTTAGCGGTTAACGGGGTTCAGGGGGTTAAACTGGACTAGATTTAGTCGCCCCCAATCCGAGACTCTGTTCAGCAAAGACTCGACTTCAGACACAAGTTTGTCCCGGTACTCGGAGACGTTTTCCCGAGAAATATTGGCACGGCCGGTGTAAAGAGCAATGAATGTTACGGGTATGTACGGTATGTACGGATAACATCTCTGCACTACCATGTTTAAAGCAAATAAAAAATTACTGATTTCTGATACGGGTTTGCAACATATCAATGATAGGCTTGTAATCGGAGCTTGCACCGTCTACAACGACCTTGATGCTCCGATCTGCAAGAAAGCTGGTGATCCAATCGCACAATTTCTCGGGAGGCCCGTAGGAAGGGACCTTCGAAAGAAGCGCTTTGTGCCAAACCCGATCGAAGGCCTTCGCAATGTCCAAACTAACGGCCAATGCCTCCCCCTTGGACTCTACTGCCTGCGCCCATCTATGAGTTAGGTAGACCAGAAGATCACCAGCTGATCGACCACGGCGAAAACCGTATTGGCGATCACTAACCAGCTGGTGTTCCTCAAGGTACCTCATGGGCTGGCAGTTTACTTTGGACTCCATTGTTTTGGAGAACAAGGAGATGATGGCGATAGGCCGGTAGTTGGACGGGTCTGAGCGGTTGCCTTTTTTAGGGATCGGGTTGACGAAAGCCGTCTTCCATGATTTTGGGACTACGCCTATGGAGTAGGAGTACCGGAAAAGACGCGTTAAGACCGGTGCCAACTCTGGAGCACACGTCCCCAGCACAATTGGGGGGATTACGTCAGGCCCACTCGATTTGTGGATGTCAGGGAGAAGAGTGCTCTGCGAACCGAGCGCTGTGTGAAATGCACTTCCGGCATGGAGCACTCACATCGCGGGATGGTCGGCGGCGTACTCCCCCCGTCATCGAGAGTCGAGTTGGACGCAAAGAAAGAGCCTAGCAGATCGACTTTCTCCTGTGCGGTATGGGCCAGTGAGTAGTCCTCCCTGTGCAGAGATGGCTGACAGAAATTCCCCTGGACAGCCTTGGCGAGAGACCAGAATGCACGGGTTCCAGAAGGAAGGCGAACTAGTTTCTCGCCAATTCTGCCTATGTGCTCTGACTTTGCCTTGGCAATGACACTTGAAGGACCTAGAGGCAGAATTATACTTCTTTTTTAGAGCACTGGTGTTTACATCCCGGGACGTTGATGCGTCAGCCCAGGCTTGGTAGCACTCCTGCTTATAGCATGTTGCTATTTTACAGGAGCGACCAAACCATGGCTGAGATTTGCCTCCAATGGGCACCACAGAGGAAGGCATAAAAAGTTCCATACCCTGAAGTACCACATCAGCGACAGAATCCGCAACAACGTTGGGATCGTCCGGCGAGAAGCAAACCCGCCCCCAAGGGTAGGATGCAAAGAAAGACCGTATCCCATCCCAATCGGCTGACCTATAGTGCCAAACACGGCTGCAGCCTGCAGAATTCAACTGCAATTTCAGCGTGAGTGGCACTACACTCCCGACAAGACAATGTTCCGAGGAGCCTAAAGGGACGTCGACGGAAATCTGATATCCGTCCGGGTGAGAGATCAGCAGAAGGTCCAACAGGGAAGTTGCGTGATCCTCTACATCTGGAATCCTAGTAGGCAAGGTAACCAGTTGTGTCAGACCATATGCCAAGGCAAAATCATGAACAGATCTCCCCGCATGATCGGTTAAACGTGAACCAAGCCATTCGGCGTGATGGGCGCTAAAGTCGCCGAGGATCACGATCTCTGCGGAGGGGATCTGCTGTTGCAACGAATCTGTAGCCATTTGGACGTGGTCGAAGCGTCGGGTCTTTTTCGGCATTACCGCTATGGGACCTATAGAGGCGTAGACGCGCGAATGGTCGTCGCTGTCTACGCGTAGCCAAAGGATGGACAGGTCCGAACCTTCGAGACTGCCGAGGCATCGAGAACAGATGTCCTCTCTGACGTTAACGCAAACTCCAGCCCGAGGCACAAAGGAGTGTTTCAGTTTGTATCCCGGGTAGGAGAGATACGGGACATCAGCCGGAGAGGACACCTACGTCTCGGTGGTGATATTGCAGAAAATCACGGATAGCGTGGCAAGGGTCGCCTTGGTCTTGTTGCTCCGTTTGCCCCGAGCAGTTTTAGTCTTGAGCGGAATTTTGCCCTGTGTAGATGCCATAAAAGACAGTAACTCAAAAAACGTTTTTTTGGGTTGAATCCATTTTGCATAACCACGTCCATTATCTAAAATCAAAATGCAGATGAGTTGATATCCTTGAGGACAAAGATGAACTGCCTCGTTTCCAGTTAGTAAAAAGGCTCTCCGCTACTCTACACTCTATACCCATACGAAACACAGCAGCATTAAGCTGCTGTTTTACACTGGTATTCTGTGAGACCTGGTCCTTCCCCGGTTGAGCCGACACATCCGTGCTACAATTATAATAACGCTGAAACATGGCTCTACCAGGTAAAACATTTAAAATTTGTGGCTGTGGGCCTCTACGGATTTGCCTAAATTGTCACACTTGGCCTTTTCAACTAATTTGTCACGATCGCTGCTGCCCATCGTTGGGCTGGATGTTTTACGCTTGGCGTAAACGAATAATGTACTGCCTTAAAGCATAAGTCTAGTGGCCTCTTACGACACCCATGAAACGAAATAGGAAGATGGAGCCCTTTATTGTGCAACCACACAGCAATCTGTGAACCACGTTTTGTTTTAAAATTGACAAGACCCGGGAATCAGAAAGATCATGTTACTATTAAAAATTAAATCATTAACAATATTTTTTTCATAACAACGGTGATACACAAGTACACAGTTCCACCTGATGATAAGTGAGTGTGGTCTATGGACATCTCATTTATCCTCGACGAGAAAACCAATTACAAGTTGGTGTACTCCGATTTATTTCCAAAACCGCGAATCTGCTTATGTATTAATTGATAAATGATAAAGACATTTTCTTGTTTTTAAACAAACAATGTAATACCAATAGCACATCAATACAAAAATAGCAAAAAGTAACAACAAATTCAGCCACCATTAAGCGTCTTCCACAGCTGCCATTTATAATGTCCCGTTCAAACAACCTCGAGCTTTTGTATACTTTATTAATCCCTATTGTTTGACATTAATTTATATGCGAAGAACTTTAGACGTGTACGAAATTGTGGAGAAATGCAAATACTTATTATAGAAGAAAGAAGAAAGGAAATAAGTTTAATTAATTACACATTATGGCAATTTACTTACAATATTTAGCATATTTTCAATTTAATAAAAATGGTCATTAAATCCACTGTTTCTCTTATGTTAAATGTACTTAGTTAAGGGAGGGCGAGGGCCTTCTACCACAAGTATCTTTATACTTAAAAGAAGTCTTCAAACTCGTACTAATTTTAAGAAAATGTTGGAAACAATATACTTTCATTTCATTTCATTGGTACACAACTCAATAGTCTTGGTACCGCAACGTACCCCGACGCTAATCTTCCGTGGGTGCCAATGTATATTTAACAAAAAATGAACGTAACAATATTCTTTACTATGCAATGTTAAGTAAAATGTACATGAATATTTATACCATTACACATACACATAAACAATAAATAAATAAAATAAAAGTACCAATTAATTAAGTATACAATTAAAAAGAAATAAATAGACGGAATATAAAAGTTACATACAGGCCTTCCTTCCTTTTTAATACTTAGTATTTCTGTAGTTACATTTAAACGAACACAATTTACATACGATGCATGTATGTATATATGTATGGATGTTATCACACAGTTTACTATCACGGGACGTCTGAATAATCTGAACTTTTAGATGAATTAAAGCACCGACGACAATACAACTTCATGACTATAAGATAATATTCTCACCATCATCACAACTCATAATCAATTCCCACTCTTAAATTTTTTAAAACTCTTATATTATAAGATTTAAAGTCATTAGAACAGCGTTTCAATTAAATGTAATATTATGTTCCTTATATATATATATATATATATATATATATATATATATATATATATATATATATATATATATATATATATATATATATATATTATTCGAACAGCCCCCTGAGCATAAGTTTTCTATCGTATCGAATTCGTATCGCTACTGTTGGGGGCTGTACAGCCTCCACAGTGACTGTGACAGACTGGTTGACGCGACTTATAATTTCACAGATAATGAAAATCATCAAAGTAACTGACGTACAAGGACTAAGTAAATTAGAAATTTTGTGACATTAAAATTCAATTAAAATTGAACTATATATTGATATTTGGTTTCCTTTGAAAACAATACCAGACCGTTCAGCTATAGTGACTTTGTATGACAAAATATAGTTCTATTTACGTCCGCTAGGGGCGCTGTTCAAGATTCCATACAACTTTAGTCGATGAATACGAAAATATTAGTGTCAAAAACTGTTTAAAGTAAGAACCCACTAAAATAATTCTTGTGTTTCACACTAGGCAGTTCGGCGAGAGTTGATAAATATTATGAAGACCGACCTTGAACATTCGGTCCGCCTCTGCAACATATCGCTTAAAAAATCTGCTAGGGCGCCATCTACTAAGGTATGTAGTACGAACATAGAATTATTTGTCAATATTATATACCAAGTATTATATAATAGACACGGCAGATAATGATAAATATATTTTCATTATTTTTATTGGATTTATTAGTTAATGCAACTACTAATATTACTTTTATTTAGTATAATTTAAATTTATTATCTAATATTAAATAAAAATGAAACCATTCATCAGATTACGAATAAAACTTCGGTGGATTGTTTATGCGCACTCCCGGAAAGGTTTCTGACATGAAATAATGAGTCATTGCAGAATGGTAATAAATTTGGAAGGTAAGTAGTTAGGTAGACAGTAGGTATATTTATTTACTTGATTATTTGCAGTAGTTTTTTGTAGTTTTGGGCTTGCACGATTGCACTTTTGCCGGTATCAAACAATAACAAATTATCCTTTATATTACACTTCTTCACAATATGTTGACGCATCACATTGAAACATTTTTGGGAGACATTGACGGCAGTTTGAGCCAGCAGACAGTCGATGGCTAAATATCTCAAGGTGTGAAAGTAGACAAATTATCTTAAGGTTCACATCAACGTCTGAGCACTCGTTTCATCGTTTCTACGAATACTTAATTTTTAATATAAACAATCCCACCACATATTTACGTATCAAAACCCACTTCAAACCATTATGTAAGCATTAAAACAAGAACAGTGAAAATCTCGTCAAAACTGCTCACCCTGTTTTTTATCAACTCTTGCAGTACAGACTTTATATGCATTTTATTAAAAATCGATCAATTTTTTGTACAATGAGAATATTTAAAAAATATGGCAGCTATGTAATAGTTATTATGCTGACTCAATGTACTAACATTCTCTGATCAAGATTCTCGAAGGAAGAAGGTAGGAATGCAGTACCCCAAATATCGGTGGTGATAACGATATAATATACCTTATCATAAATACAATTAACAGTTATTTTTCAATCATCAAATAAAGGTTACCCGTAAATTATAACCCGACTGAATACAAAAGTGCAGCAATGGAATTATTTCATTCATACAAATGTAATTTTTTATTTCTTTATGTCATACTTTATCATAAAATAACTTTTATATAGTGATCGAAAATTTAGCCTTAAGTATTTATTAAGATTTTGTTAATTGTATATTATGTAATACATACTCATGGCTAGGAGCTTACTTTGAGGAAATTTTTTAGTACATTTATATACATTTTTCTTTAAAATATTTCCTTAGAACTATCGTCGTCATAAAAAAACTTTCTGTTAAACACAAATGTTACTGCAGAATTTAGGAAGCTTGTTCATAGTCTTGTTACACTATTTTATTTAGGTACTTAAATAAATAGACGAATATAATTGTGGCACATTTAATAGTCTTTAATGTTAAGAGTTTAAAAGGCATATAAAAATGTTATACTAGAGGATTGCATTTGCAGGATTTGACTAAGTATATATAACGTATAGTACAAACGAAAAAAAAAACAACTATTATCCTACACGCATTGTAATACATTAAGTAAATAAGAGTGTAGACATTTTTAAATTTCATAGCAAGTTCTATTAGATTTTGGTAAAAACTATTTATTCATAAACAAGTGAAAATTTTAAGTTATGTGTATTTTAACATACTTATCACGTTTTTTTTCATCACTGTCATTCGATTCTGAGCTATGTTCAAAATTTCAATTCGCCAACTTCGGGAAATTAGTTTGAAATTAATTATTAAATTCGACCCACACGAAAGCGAGTTAATTAAATCCGAATTTAATTTAATAAATGCTTTAAGTTGTTCCCTCTCTCTTTTTTACTAAATCACAATAGAAAGAATGAGATAGACATAGAGATAATGATCTCTATACATGTATTAATTACCTTATATATTATGTACTTAATTCAAGTAAGCAATCAAGGCCGTATATTTCTAAATAAACATTTAATATAAACAGACTGCTTTGTATACTCCCCGCCGGACGCTACGGCACTAACACATTGCGCATTAATAATAAGTTACGCTCAATTCTCCGGAACTCCTTTAGTCGACCGCATTTTCTGTATATATTACTCTACTCTATGGACTGCATATATACCGTAGACAGAGAAACCTATAGACAAATTGACGCCTTCTTTCGCATTCGCACACGAAAAAGATAGATTTATGCATACGACTTGCGGAGTGTTTGTTTGTCCCTTTCTCCGTGCCGGTTTTTTTGTTTAGCAAACTCTACAGTTTGCTAAACAACTTTAACAGCGTAGCGATTTAAGGAGTTTACAAGTTGGTTTAAGCAATAAAATTTTTTATCTAAATGTGTTTAAAAGTCATAAAGATTATTGTATAACCTAAAAATTCGTTATCGTCCTATCTCACTCGAGGGCACGCCGATCATTAGTCTATAGGTTTCTCTGTCTACTATATATACACAGTAATCTATGGTCGACTGCGAGCGGCCGGGAACACTAGTTCTACGTTTTGTAAAACGCGAACATTGTTTTCGACAACCTAGCACTGATTTTGTTGAGCGCGACTAAAGAAGCGCCGTCGTTATTTATCTGCGCACATTGAACAGTAGCTGTATTTAATTTCATTTTGTAAAAATAATAGCAGCGATCCACAGTCGTGACACAGTTATTGTTCTGAATTGCCGGTCTTGTGTGTACCACTACACACAAAAGTCTTTGTATACAACAGTCAATCGCGAAGCATTTAGAATACACACAGCGATACAAAACACCTACAATAAAGTACAATAAATGAGAAAAAAATTTCCAAATATATTTCAGTGTCATAAGATCATAAATCCTTACCATTTTAATGTATAATAATTACTCCCGTTGCATAGGTAAACAACACTACAAAATATTATAATTATCTGTGCTACAGTAATGCTAAATAGATTTGACTTTTAATTTGAAAGTACGCAATATGTTAAATATAAATTTAATTATTATAATATTGTAAGATAAAAACATTTTGTTGAAAATATAGCTCTTTCAAATCAGTTGTAGGGCATTTTTTTATATTTAAAGGCAATCTGCTGTCAGAATAAAACATTTTCTTTTATAAATCTAGCTACGTAAACAGAATTTTTTTGCGAATTGTAAAACATGAAAAATATCAAGATGTTTCGAATCCACTAAACAGAAAATTTAAAGCAAATCGGTAGAAAAATATAGTATAATAATTTCCCACTAATTGCTATGAAATCGTTTAGTCTGCATATATTTTTCTTCTTAGATGTTATCACGTACCCCGTTTTCCGCTTAACTGTACCAGATGTGCACAGCGCATTAAAATTTGAACTTTGAATGATGCTAAACACTTTGGTTAATAATGATTTTGACTTAAGATAACACATACGTTAACTTCAATAATTTAACTATTAAAGCATATTTTTGTTTAAACATTACCATAATTCTTGTTTCACCATACCTCACCTTACCCTACTTTTTGTAAGGCAATGTAGAATCTTAAAAACTGTGATGGAGTCAAATTTATAATAAATATGCATTGGAAAAAATGCTTTCAAACATTCATATAGGCGGAAATAAATGTTTAAAACCAATAAAATATATAATAAACAAACGAATATACAAATATATCCAATGTTTTTTTTAATTAATCAGTGAATTAGAAATTCATATCGGAAATTATTTGAGTATTATGTAATTTATAGGAAGTTCGCATTTTGTGTAAATATTAATTTATTAAATTTATTTACTAGGGTACAGGGTATCACTCTTATTTGTACGTGGTACACACTCGTTCTATTTTGTGTTCATGTCTAATAGTTTTCTCTCAACATGATTCACACAAGGATGTCACATTTTAGTTTAATAATAAATTGTCGTACAAATATACATTTTCCAGTGTCAAATAATAAAAAAACATCCCTTATAATTGTGTATCAAGTGTCGTCTCAATCAACAACAAAATATATCGATAATATTTCATCAAATAAGTCACTATTAAGTTTATTTAGTCATTACTAATATTATGACATAGGTACAGAAAAACTTTATTTTTAATTGCAATTATTCGAGTTA
Organism: Parnassius smintheus behrii; assembly: GCA_036936625.1. Classification (NCBI taxonomy): domain Eukaryota; kingdom Metazoa; phylum Arthropoda; class Insecta; order Lepidoptera; family Papilionidae; genus Parnassius; species Parnassius smintheus. The sequence continues at coordinate 1,320,512 of JAUPFT010000019.1, forward strand.
CATTCAGCTCAGAATAGAGAATTATTGCTCGTGCCTGTTTAAACAGGTATTTGGAGGTAACCGATAGCAGTTAGCTAAAGATAAGTGCACTTTGTCTTCCATTAACAACTCTATTTGAATGTGATAAGATCGAAATTTATTTAATACTGGGTAACTCATAAGTACTTTTTGCTCAATCTGTGTTGACACTTACACAGTACTTTATAGCCGATAAAACGGCATAAGTTACATTGGACATAATATTACAAGGTATTAAATTTAATTAAAAAGGCTTATCAAATATCGCTATTATATAAAAATAATATTGTAAGTAAAATTATGATAATATAAAAATATAAACTAAACTGGCACTTTTTTGCTTAAATTTTGCTTAACAACTAAACATTGGTATATCAAGAAATAATCCAATCTTAAGTAAATTTAAAATTTCAAAATTTATACGATCAGGCATTCTAATAAAATCCATAAAGAAAACTCTCACAATTGAATAAAACTGTTTTGCGGTTTTTTTTTCGCGTTTAATTGACTACAAAACCCATCAAAATAGTTTTATTCAAAGCGCCGTCATATTCGCGTAAATTAAAGAAATCATTATGAAAATCTCAATGTCAGAACTTTAGTCTCGACCATTTAATGATATATTTTTTTATTTGAACTGGAAATCGTCTTTGAATACCGGCCTAGATCATACGTAGGTCTACATTACTCTTATATTTTGTGAATAAGTATGAATTCTTTAAAATATTCACATGGGGAAAAGAGACATTCATTTTTATTTCTGATTTAAAGTTGTCAACATACGGACGGTCATTGAGAACGGTGTTTAACTTTTAACACCAAGGCACAAGAGTAATTCACAATGAGTCAGTTAACAAATCAGTTGTAAAAATCCATTCATATTATATATGTTAAAATTAAGTAGTTTAAGAGCCGCTAACACGTATTGTATTACTCATGCGGTGGTGTCTTTCCTATAGTGCTGGGTTTGGTGGTGGAAGTGTTAGTCCACGCAATAATAGAAGGGGAGGGGGAGCTCTTTGGGTACCTATATGTACCACCTTACGTTCAATGATCAGTGAATAAAATAAAATTTAGTATTTTCACGCAGATCTTATCAAATTAATTTTAACATTTTGATGAGAAAACAATTCAAAACTTATGCGTTACGTTAGCGACTATGTAACGCTCAAATTGATCATTTCATGTACTACGGGTAACAATTTAAAAAATTAGCAGGTTTTAAATACATTTTTCTACAGTATATTCGAGTATATTATTATTCCCTCTTTTTATATAATTATCCTTTAAAACTTTGTTATAATTCTAAATTCAAGAAAACATTTACAATTTAACCAAGACTTTGTTAAAATGGCCACAAACAAGTTTTCCTTTAAGGGTGGTTGTGTAGACGTACTAAAACAATGTAGCATTATAATATTTGACCTTAAACAATAATTATATAATTATAATTTCATCAAAATTCGATAATTGATAATCACAGAAACTTTGTAAAATGTTTCATAAGTTGCATCAGGCAAAAATGTACACAAGTAAAAAAGGTTACATTTCCAATTTTAAAGCAATAAAATATAGTAAGCGCTTCTTACTATTTCAAATCGGTGGACCTGACAAAGCTATAAATATAGAGCCGTGCGTTTGCCAGTGTTGCCAGTTAATATTCGGTCTTGGGGGGCCCCTCCATGTCCTGGTTGCACTTGAGCACAAGGTAGTAGCTGTTGACGCAGAGGATGCAATAAGCGAGTATACCTGAAAATAGAAAGATTGACAGATAAAATAGTTGAATTTAAGTTTTTACGTAGTAGAGCCATGCTGCAACTATATTATGGTTGTAGCCCGAATGGGTGGGCTCGACTGGGGAAGGACCACGCTCTCACAGAATACCATCGTAAAATAGTAGCTTGATGCTACTGTTTCGTATGGTGAGTGTGGCGAATCGGTGACACTTCATACTGGAAACGATCCATTCCAAATATGGAACTAATAAGTCCTCAGGGGTGACAACGCATCTACATTTTGATTCTTAATCAAGGATAGATGTAGACGTCTAATGGGCCGCAGTATCCACTGATAAGGTGGACTGTGTGCTCGTTTGTCACCCTTATTCTATAAAAAAAAATTAGTTGGCTCAACCGGGCAAGGACTACTAAGGCGCCTAAGCAAATAAAAAAGCGCATGAGTTTTACATCACGATTGACGAACTGTTATATCGTTTTCACTAATAGTTCTGACGATCGAACCACTTTTACTATTCAAAAACTATTTTAAACCAATATTTTAACAACAGTACAGAACAATAATTCCTCGGCAGTTCAAGTAGCACGTTCCCGGCAAAACTAGTCGATAGCACCACCTACTACCAATAGTAGTAGGCTATCACCAGCCAGAAAAAAACATTATTTTAAAAACTTCTTTAGAATCGTAGATTTAAAACTCGCTGAAACGAAAAAGAGACACTAAAAAGAGACAAACACACACATCTAAAATAATAAATCTTTATTGATCAACTAAAACTTTAGAATGGAACATGGTTGGAATCTTCTGTAGTAGTATTTATTGATGGATCAATTTGATAATATGTTAATGTAATAATGCACATAATATATGCACCATCTATACTGTCTATCTACAATGGCTGGCATAAATTTAGAATCCATGTCTGGATTACCAAATAAGCTATTTGGTATTAAGCAACTTACTGAATACATAAAGTACTTATTTTTTACATAAACGCAGTTAAATGAATCGCTCTTCAAAGCCAATGAAGCTGCATCGAATAAAGAAGCTTCCTTAAATATCTCGACCCAGATTCTAATTTTCTTTTAACATACACAAACTTGCTTTGTGTATTTATTCTATCTATTATTTAATTTAGATTTTACTAATAATATAAAACTTAATACTTTGTCACTTTTAACATACTAATAAGGTTCTAGTACTGGTGTTTGTCATTTGTTTTAGGTAAAAACATACTTAATAATAGATTTTCCAAAATTCTAGGTGGAAAAGTAAACTTTTGTATTACATACTGTTATATTAATTAACATACTTAATTATAGATTTTCTAAAACTCTAGGGCTTTAGGCGGATTAAACTCGTGTATTACATATATACTCATTTATTAATTATTTTAAACTTATCAGTTTTCATTTTAGAATGTCATTGGCGAACTTTACAACAAAAATAAAATAAAAAGAGAAACACATAATGTGGAATATTAATATTTGGCCAATCTGCATATTATCCATATTCTGTTAAATACTTGGGCAGCGAAGAGACGATATTTATTACCTTGTCAACATATTCTTTTGTAAAACCTCTTTGTGGAGAATCTGTGGCCGTGAAAAGAAAATGGGAGATCTCCCGCCGGGCAAGGTGTTCTGCCCGGGGAGCGGCCAACACTCCATGTGATAGTTCGGAGATGTTTTATATATACTGTTTATGACTCGGAATTTTGATAGCTTGATTTAGGCTTCGGTGTGTTTCGCTTGCGGCGCGACAACATCGCCGCCACAAATCAAAGACTTCCCTCCAACTATTACCACGGAAGAATAATGCAGTATCGACAGCAAATGAGAATATTTTTCCTCTGCGTATCTGAAGTTGACATATACCAAGAACAGTGTTGGGCTGGGTATGTTACCTTGAGATAAACCAAATTTGATAGTTAACTCGTCACTTATCGTATTCTCTATTCCGACTCTCTGCTTTCTTCCACTTATAATGTTTTCTATTCATTGCTGAGGTAAGCATCTCACACCGATTTTCCCAGCTTAGTTATAAGGTTTGTGATCGGGACTGTGTCAAATGCTTTTGGTTAAACATTTTCTTCTTTCCTCCAAGTTGGTTATAATTGAGTCAACAAAATCATGTACCGCGTTATTTGTTGACGTGCCTTGCCGAAATCCGAATTTCGCTGTTGTAAGGAAATTATTTCCCCCTAGGAAATTGATTAAGCGCTTATTTATTAGGCGCTCTAAGATTTTGGATAGTGTGGGTAAGATGGATATTGGCCTTAGTTATTGATACAGTCCCTCTCACCACTTTTGTCAATAGGTTTGATGAGCGCTGTTTTGAATGCTGAGGGAAAGATTACTGTAGACAAAGTCAGGTTACATATATAACATTATGTATATATCTCTTAAGTGTTATACTAGAAATCTGGTTGAGCCCTACTGCACAGTTGTCTCTTAAACTCTGGATCAACTGGAAAATTTCATCCTCACCGTAGGTAGCATGACAAACGAATTGGTGGGGGATGGATACAAGACGTCAGGTTCTGTAGATTTTCCGTGTCCAGAGCTTATATCTTCAGCCAGGTTCCTTCCAATATTAGCAAAGATGAAGTTGAAGTCGTTAATACTTTTTTCCGGATTTTCTGGAGAGAGGAGACATCATGAGCGATCTACTACCTTAGAGCCGGTCAGATTTTTTTTATTTTATAGAAGAGGGGGCAAACGAGCACACGGTTTACCTGATGTTAAGTGACTACCGCCGCCCATGAACAACTGCAACACCAAGGAAATTGCAGGTGCGCTGCCGGCCTTTTAGAAAGGAGTAAGTTCTTTTCTTGAAGATCCCTAGGTCGTATCGGTCCGGAAAAATCGCCGGTGGTAAACTATTCCACAGAGACGTCGTACGCGGAAGAAAACTCCAAGTGAAACGTACAGTGGTGGACCGCCAAGCATCCAGATGATGTGGATGATATCAGGAGGTTTGCCGCGTAGTGCGTTCATGAAATTTGGTGGCTGGGATTAATCCGAACAATTCCTCAGAGCATTCCCCGTACTATACGCGAAATAAAATGCAGAGATGCAATATCTCTTCGCAGCGCCAGTGAATCGAGCCGATCGGAAAGCACTCGGTCGTCGACGATTCGAGCCGCTCTGCGCTGGATGCTATCAAGTGGAAGGAGCTGGCACCCCAGGGGAGCCCCAGACCAGAGATGGGAACAGTATTCCATGTGCGGCCGAACCTGCGCCTTGTAAAGTTGCAGGCGGCGAGCCGGCATGAAATAGTGTCCCGTCCTGCTGAGCACGCCAAGCTTTTTAGACGCCAATTTCACCTTGCCTTCCAAGTGACCACAAACTGCACGACACTCCATATGTCGACGCCGAGGATTCCGATACTGGCTGAGGCAACAAGGAGTGGGCCTTGAAACTAAGGAGATACGACAAATGGGGTTCTTTTTAGCGGTTAACGCGCAAACTTGTGACTTCTTAGGGTTAAACTAGACTAGATTTAGACGCCGCCAATCTGAGACTTTGTTTAGCAAAGACTCGACTTCAGACACAAGTTACAGACCAATATTTTTCGGGAAAACGTGCCAACGTTTTCCCGAAAAATATTGGCACGGCCGGTGTACAGAGCATCACCAGAGCTGTCATGTGCAAAGCAATGAATGTTACCGGTTTGCAACATATCATTGATATGCAGAAGAAACAGCGTTGGTGAAAGCACGCAGCCTTGTGAAACACCAGCATTAACAGGCTTGTTATCGGAGCTTGCACCGTCAACAAAAACCTTGATGCTCCGACCTGCAAGAAAGCTGGTGATCCAATTATACAATTTCTCGGGAAGCCCATAGGGAGAGAGCTTCCAAAGAATCGCTGTGCCAAACCCAATCGAAGGCCTTCGCAATGTCAGTAACGGCCTATTTTTTATGGCTTCCTACAGCTTTTTTTACTATGTTTCGACTTTTCGTTTCTTGTTTCTCATAATCTTTTCTCGCCTTTTTAAGAATAGAGTTGCAGTAATTCCGGTAGTGTTTGTAGGTTAAATTGAGTGCTTCATTTTCAGGGTCCTTTTTTAATGTCTTGTAAATGTTGTCCCTATATTTTATATACTGTATTAAGGCTATGGTGACCCATGGTTTTGTTTTTATAGCTCTTAAGCTTAGACAGAAGGGAGTCAAGAGAATCCATGAAATTAAGCCTTAATAGTAGACAATTAGCATCGCTGATTTGGGGTTCTTCAAAAGATACTTTTATAATATATGACCACTCCGTCATTCTGGGTGTTATGGGTATATGGTACTGAGGTAATGGGATCTTTGTAGACCTTCTCTTTGAGGTATCCCAGTAAAAAAAGTCGAGTGGGTTAAGGTCCGGCGATCGTGGGGGCTACAAAATTGTCTGGGATACATATAGTTGAGATAGTCTCGAACGCTACGGGCGTAATAAGCAGGGCAACCATCGTGCTGCAGCCACATTCTTCTTCTCCCTTCTAACGAAACGTTTCCAATAAAGTCGGGAGACCGTGTCTTAAAAAATGCAAATAGCTCTCTTCGGTCAATGTTCCTGGTAATTCGAATGGACTGATGATGTTACCGTTTAGGATCCCAGTCCAGTTTTATTTTAAATTGATACTGGTACCTGTTTTCTCTGATGAAATGAGAGTTGGTGAGCTGCCAACTGTGCAGATTGTGCATAATAAAATATCCGTCTCTTTTGCAGGTGGTCTGGTCGCTCCACAGAATTTTATCGAAGAATTCGGGATCATTGTTCAATTTTCTTAGCATGTTTTCGCTGAATTCAACTCTAGCAGGATAGTCTCTCGGCAGCAAACATTGAACGCGCTGATAATGAAGTGGGTGTAACTTCTTTAGTTTTAATATTATATGCACTGTTCTCGCCAATATGCCTGTGTATTGCAATGGTGCGCACAGAGGTGGTCGAATCAGCTGCAATTTCATCACATACATCACCTTCATTGTGTACTCGTGGCCTCCAGTTCCAGGTATTTGGCCTTCCATGAATGCAATATGCACGCGAGTAATAGTTATTTTGCACTTAATAGAAAATCTAAACCACGAAGCAGATCAAGTCCGAAGTCACAGCACGAAGTCGTTACACCAAATTAAAAAGTCCAAATCGCTAGGCAAAATCAAGTCCAAAATAATAGCACAAATCGATGAATTTTTATCCAAAGCAGTGTAAAACGATGTTGCACGGGAGTAGTATGATAGCACACTAACTTAAAAAAAGCGCTTAGCGCACAAACCGCAAATACGAAAAGGATATCTGTTACACGAATGGGTCACTAATTCGTCTTTCTTTATCACTCAAGGCATGAAAGAGCATCGGTTATTTTCGCTAGTGTAAATGATCTCGTCCAAGAATTATTATTCTCTACCTAGCAGAGGTGTCGTTTCTGTGAATTCAATGGAATGTGAAGGACACTATTGCAAAAAAATTAAAAACAAGGTTTACATTAAACTAGGCCTTGATTAATTCTAATAGAAATTTATTTTGTATTAAACGCTGGAAATACAGTGAGTTATACCATTTTGGGATCTCAATAAAACAGGCATGTTTTTTTCTTAACTTGGCATTCAGGTGACCAAATTATTTTACACCACGTTAGGTTAAACTTAGGAAAAAACTTAGCAAAACATGAAATTTGAGTTAGATCTTTGTTTAACAAAAAAACACGCATAAGCCATAAAAATCATAGTTTACATTCGATAGCGCTTATATCCAGGAATACTATCCACAAAACAGATTGAAAAAAATCCACACAAAAAGCCACACAATATAATGGCAAAGGGTAAAAATTTTTGAATTTTCGAAAATGTTGAATTATCTCAAAACCGAGGGACTTTTACAAATCACAAAACATAAAACATATTTTTCTGAACCGCCACAACGTCATCTACCCGCAGGTACCACATTATCCACTCATTATGCCACACCCGGTATATCGGTAAGTTATAAAATCGTGGATTGTTAAGAATGGATAAGATATGGTAATTTTATTGAATATGGTTAATTTTATTTTTGTGATAAATCTGTTAATATTTTTAACTATTTTAACAGTTAGAAGTTATACTGACCATCTTTAATGTACTGCACAAAGAGGAGACCGAGATAATAGGAAATTTCTATTCTGTTGTGTGTCTCTTTTTAGTGTCGCTTTTTCGTTTCATCAAATCACAACCATTCTAAAGAATTTTCCACTTCAAAAATAATAAAATATTTTTTTTGAAATAAATACTGACCAAAAAACAGTGCCCCCTCGAGGAAGGCCACGAATATATCGGAGCCGGAGCCGTGAGCTCCAAAAGCGATCAAGGAGCCCACCACGTACAAGATGGCCGCCAGGTACAGCGCGCACATTATACGCACCCATGCACGTAAAGCCACTGTGCTACGCTGTAATATCACATACGTACATTTTTTACGTGAATGCATATTTAAAGATCAACGGCCACTCTCCCAACATGCATACCGCTATAGCCTATTGAAGTCCACTGGTGAACATAGGCCTCCCCATAGCTTTTCTAATAGGGAGAGTATTTGCCATAGTTGCCACGCTTGACAATTGCATTTTATTTTTATTTTTAGTCGTTATCCGGCAGATGCTGCTGCCCGCCACCCGTTTCAATTTCTCTCTGTCGTCTCTTACAACTCCCGCAGGATGACATGGCGCAGTGGATACTTACACTGCCAATACACGGTAAAGTGGCTAAGCGCTTGCTGTAAATTTCACAGTATGAGGGCGACTGAGGTTCGATTCCCACCGGCGCCAATGACTCTGTTAGTTGCAATTATTTTAAGTGCTGATTATAGTTAAAAAGCATGTGCACGACGGTGAAGGAACACGTGCGCAAAATGCATGTCTAAGAAATAAAAAAATATATCTACATTATATTTACTTTTACATTGGAAAAACCCTCTATGAGGAAATTTATAAAGGAGGCTCATGTTCAGCAGTGGATTGTTATTGACTGCAATGGGTGGATTAAATGTACAGGTTGGCCAAAAAGTCGTGGATCAAACGAAATAGGCAGATACAGGTCATTTGCAACAAAATTTTTTCTAGAGCATGGTCATGATTCAATGCCCTAAAAGTTGTGAATATTTTTGTTTTCTTTAAAAAAATTCTGAGTCCTTTTACAATTAGACTAATAAAAAAAGTGATGTATTATTATTAGATAATATATCAGCACTAAAACGTTCTATTGCGGCTCTGGATACCAAATTTAAAGAGCAATTTTTTTTCCAAAAATTTTGAAACATTAGCAAAAACTTTTTCTCAATTTAAAAAACACACTGTGAGAAGCCTGTACGTGAAAAGTGACCCTGTATCATAAAAAAATGCTGATTTAATACCGATTCAAATGAGGTGCAAACATCAAACTCTTTGTTTCTTAATTCTTATGTTATGATCGTTTTTTCAATCAAGGTGATAAAATTTATGAAATTGTAAATTTAACAGAAAGTCAAGATTTTTTCTGCCATGCTGACCGTCTCTTATCTATTTATCTTTACATTTATTTCGTTTGATCCACGACTTTTTGGCCATGCTGTGTATACGTTAAGTACTTATCGTAAGGAAGGAGATACAAAAATTTATTTCAATTGTTTGTATAAAGTGGGGAAGTTTTAAAACAAGCCTTTTAATTAATTAATTAATTAATTAATTAATTAATTATAATATTGAACAAACTACATTTAACAATTAAGAATAGTCTCTATATATGTGAGTGAGGCTTGGCATAATTAAAGTTTATGTGGAGAAGGAGTGTAGAAAGATAAAGTTATAAATAACGTGTTACAAATGTATTAAATATAAAAAAACATTCATTGTTTATGTTCATACCGCCAATGTGAAACACAACTGTGTCTCACATTGACGGTATGACTTGACCACGGCTGTGTTCAACAAGTCGTACAGAGTAGTTTGTTATAAGAATGTGTTTGCGCTAACAAACAGCTTACTGAACAAGTGTTATCATTCGTTATCGACGAATGCCGAAACAAACCTTATGGCAGGCAAAGAGCAGAGTGGCGGCGAGCGTGGCGTGCACGGCGCTGGCGATGGCAGCCAGCAGCGCGCCCGTGAACCAGCGCGAGTACACGCGCTCGTCGCCGTCCGCCAGACTGCCGATGTACGCGCGCGCGCTCGCCGCCGACACCGAGCACAGCACCATCATCGTCAGGGACGCGAACTGTAGCGTTCACACATTTTTAGAGACCACAGTCTACTTGATTTTAAGTGCATCTATCCTCTCTTAAAAATCAAAATACCTTAGAAGATTCAACCCAAGAATGGTCTAAGCAAAATACAGATACGTTTTGAATAAAACTAAATTTACGGATTCTATCGCTTTTATTTAACTGATTTTTAATTCCCGACGTTTCGGGTGCTTTACAGCACCCATGGCCACGGGGGGGACTGAGATGTTTGACGTCCCAATGTCATTGTTAGTCCGGCTACCTTCAGTTTTTGAATATTAATTTTTGGTCCGATTTACGCAAAACGAACTTACAGTATCTTGAAGTCTAATAAAAATAAGTAAAATTAGTTAAATAAACGCGATAGAATCCGTAAATTTAGTTTCATTCAATGTGTAGTGTTCGCGTAAATTTAAGAAATCATCACAGATACGTTGTCACCCCTCAGGACTTAGATATAATGTCTCGTTTCCAGTGAAAAAGTTCTCTAGTTCTCCACATTTACCACGCGAAAGACAGCAGGTTTGAATGCTATTTTTCGCTGGTGTTCTGTGAGAGAGTAGCCCTACTCAAATCAAGCCGATCAATTCATGCAACAACCACAATATAGCTGCAACATTGCTAAATAGCAGTGCTAGCACTGCTGTATGCCGGTCGAAAGATATAGAGAGCCAGTATAATCATTACATTACACTACTGCGTCTTTATTGTGCATTCAACAGCTTTGCTGCTTAAAACAAATACTATACAAAGAACTAAGTAATTTAATGTACAGTATTCCAGCTAAAGGTTACATACTCATTGGTCCTACGAGCGGACTGGGAGCCGGATGGAGGGATTCGTTTTAATCGCCAGGGATGATAACATATTTGCATTTAATTTTTAATCGAAAATAAATGAAGATGTCCAGGACCACAATATTCACTTGCCAACAGGTGGATTGTGAGCTAGTTTTCTTCTTTTAAAAAAAATTGGTTCCTAGTTACTTGTTAACTTATAAAATGCCTATCAACTCATGCTGTCTAAAGTAGTCAAAAAATTAAGCAGGGAAAAAAGTATTTGGACGGATTCAAATTACGGTCTATCTTATAATATTCAATTTATTTATGTAAAACGCCTATCGGGCAGAATATTTTCCTGCTTGAAAAACATATTCTGCTCCCTTCCTCCTCAGTGTTGTGTCAAATGTTGTGAAAATGCGTTTAAGATCTTGTAAAATATTAACGCCCGTATTAGCTTACCAAGTGTATGTAACCGATGACTTTAGAGCCAACTTCTAGGCCCATGCACCAGCAGAACGTGGTGATGTGTGGCAGACCCATTTCGTACCTTTGACTTCCGCGTTACCGCTGTTAAAAAAAAAACAATTAAATTAAAAAAAATATTAAAATAACTTCTTATAAATTATTTCTTACGTGGTACAGCTACGCTAAAGCTATATTGTGGTTATCACACGAATGACCCGTCGACATCGAACGGGGAAGGACCGCGCTCTCACAAAATACCCGCGTAAAATAGCAGCTTAATTACACAACAGCGTTATACTGCGTTTCGTATGGTTAATATAAAGAACAGGAGACCCTTTTTACTGGAAACGAGGCATTCCATCTACTAGAGGACTACGAGGACTACTCAGGGACGACAACGCTTCTGCATTTTGATCATTAACCAAGTATCGACTTCAGAACTGTGTTCGTTTTTTATCCTTATTTGATAAAAAGATAATTTTAAAAAATAATTCAAAATTATAATGCCGGGTACAAAACATAAATATTTATATAAACTTTAATTAAATTTAAAATTACTACAATTTGGAAAAATATAGAATAAGGGTCCACCTGATGGTAAGTGGATGCTGTGGCCCAGACATCTACTCTATTCTCGATCTCTCCTACACTTACCACACGAAACACAGCAGCATTAGTCTGCTACTATACGCTGGTATTCTGTGAGTGTGGTCCTCAGTTCATTAATTACAGCCTATCGAAAATCCAATGTTGAACATAGGCGCTCCCATAGGTTGCCACAAATCAGATATTGCCACAGTCGTCACGCTTGCTCGGCTTGTTATCGTCAGGACGATGTCGCTACTCACATTCTGTTTCAGTATACCTCTGTCACCTCTTAAGACCCCACGGGATGATATGGAGGAGTGGATATTCTTACGCCGCCGATCAACGCCAAGAATATCAAGAATATCTTCTCCCTACTGTAATTTTGCATGTTTGCTATCTGTTCGCGACGGCCTAACAACGTTAAGGGTACACTAGTCGCTCGTTCTTCCATACAAACGTAGTCTGGCGATAACTCTACTGTTTGATGGTGTAGGTACAAAATAAAAAATGATTTCAATTTGTCTTATCATTATCTAGCCCTGTATGGAAACAAAAAAGTAGAAAAAGATTATGTTTAAAAGTAATAAGCGTCGAAAATTCCGAATTTCCACACTATTTTTAACACATCTTTGGGCGGAAATAAATACCATAAGAAGAACGAAAATTGCAAAATATTTACCATACAGGGATAGATTAGTTATTCAAAAATGCAAATAATTTTATTTTAAACAGATACATTCAATAGATTTTTCATGACATCCAGACTACTAAAGGTCTGTTTATAAAATTTCGCGCGCCCGTTTTTGTTATAAAACATCTTGTCTTTCCCTACAAATTGTTTCCCCGATCAGTGGGACGGACGGAGGGGGGGCGCAGCGCGCACTCACACATGCTTACTAGGTTAGCCGCTGCAATCTATTTATGGTTGTAATAGGTACCTACATATTATCTACATCTTTATTTAGAATAATTGGTTCCTTTTGTTCGTGTCCACTTGCTGAAGGCTGAAGCTGGGATGAATATAGCTGGTAAAATGTACCCATAAGTTTGTTGAAGCACATGTATGATAGTTAAAATTGAAAACAGGTAGGTACATAATAATGAACTTTCGATACAGCTAGTACATTAGGTACTTAACTACTTTAATTTGCCAACTAACGAAAACATCTCAATTATCGATTGTCGAAAATCTTAAAATTATCTATAAATTTAATTAGAATAGGTAATTTTTAGATTTTCAATAATCGTGCCTACGTATAGGAGCCTCATATCCTAATATACCTAATGTAATTTATGTAAGTAACCTAAGAACAATAATAATTTTAAAACACTTTAACACAACAAGAACATGAAACTGAGAAGAAACACCCGATCTGCCGAAACAAACTCTGAGAGGTCAGTTCAGTACATTGGTCATGTCAAACGAGAACCAGGCAGGTGGCTAATATGGTCCTTTGAAGAAAGAACCATACAGAGGTTCCGTACCCCAAGGGTAACCAGCAGGGCCCTATTACGAAGCCTCCGCTGTCCGTGTGTCTGTCTGTCTGCGGGCTGCATCTCATGATCCGTAACAGGTAGATGGTTGTAATTTTCACAGAACGTGTATTTCTGTTGCCGCTATAACAACAAATAGTAAAAATAAATTTGAAATTAAAGGGTTTCCTACTAGAAAAAGAAACGTGTATTTTTGGCTTTTTTTGATAGATAGTAATATGTAGTAGCTTGGAAGTCCGATTCGCACTCGCTCACAAATATTTGTTTATAATATTTAACCTTACCTCAGACATACTCATATTTTTTACATATAATTTACTATAAGTACTACTATATAACATACTACTAAATAAAATAGTAGCTTTGCTATGGTATTATAGTATATTTTGAATTAGATTTAATCAATGATATTATAATCAATTTCTTATAATTTCAATGGATTTAATTTATTACAGAATAATACGAACTATATAAAAACTAAGGAGCGCATAAACCTACCTCAGATATTGGGTTATGAATACAGATTAAGTACATATAGGAGAATAGGATTTAGTTTCTAAGTTGTACATATTTTATAGCCTTCGTTATCAATAGCATAAACAGGCCAAGCCCCTAGCCTACAAACGTTTCGTAACGAATCTCTTTCTACAATCGCGCCTTTTATTTGTTTGGACTGACCACCAGACTCGTTCAGTGATGTCATTCCCATACAGTGTTTAGTTTTCAACTAGCGTTATCTATCATAAAATAAATCAAATTTTTATTTATATTTCGCTAATTGTGTCTGTACTGTGAATTTGATTTACAATCAATCTCAAGTTGTAGTTTTCTTCTAATTAGTTACCTTGTCTAGACGTGTTCTTTGGACTTCTGTAAGGAAGTCTGTGCTGTTAGTATTCCGTTTAGGTACGTTACTATTTTGATAGACGTATGTAATTATCCCTGCAGTGACACAATGCCTATTGTTGATAACTTTCTAAGTACTAGGAGAATATTGCAAACCGCTATTGAACACAAACAATCAATAAACAATTTACAAACTAACATTTTTTATTTATTTAATTAACCTACATAAAAGCCCCACTCACATCAAAATCGCGCAGTTGAAAAAGCAGTTATCCTGACACTGGCTTGCAAATACTTCGGGGAGTTGCCTGTGTGCTATTATAGCTAACTAGCTAATAAATACCTATTTAAAATAAATAGTACCTACAGTAATATTTGCATAACCTACAATAAAATACGAAAACATAAAGAAAACAGAAAAAAGTGTAAAATAATTATGTTTGTGTTAGAAGTCGGTTAAATTTTTTTCAAAAAAAAAGTTTTTTATGTTACCATTTTTAGTTGAGAGTTATGTCCCTTTAGTGGGTACAGGCGTGATATTATACTGTGTGGTTGGGTAAAGAATGCATAGATACGCGATAGCAGTAATCGCGGTTGATTTGCTGTCATTTATTGAAGAGTTCCGTCGATTTCTCCAAGATCCCTTCATCAGATCCTGACCTGACCATTATCGATTACCGTGGGATCATCTGGAAAGTATATTCTTTAGAACATACATAAAACCAACGAATTGAGAACCGCCTCCTTTTTTCGCAGTCGGTTAAAAATTAGGTAAACACAAATCAATGAAATTATTAGTATATAATAACACCCACTTAAATTCACATAAGAACTTTCATAATAACAACCAAATTGGGTTCATAATAATTACGTTTCACACAGCAGATCCTAAGTTCTAATGACACCAATTTGTTTCTTCTCTCTTTTCTCTTTTTAAAATACGTTACCCCCACAATAGGATTTTCTCCTGTATCGTTGAGGCAGTTTACAAACATAAATTACACAAGGACAAACATCCAGACCCGGAACAACTATTTGTCGACCATACAAACATTTGTTCCGTGCGGGATTCGAACCCGCAGCCCCAAGCGCAGCCACTCATTGCTAAGCTACTGCGTCACGGAGCTCGGAATTGCCTTTTGAGTTTATGTTATCATTCAAACATGAACCGCATAGGTAGGTATAATTATAATTATACGCGATGACGCCGTCGCTTTGCGTCACTCAGGAGTGCGTGTGTGTGCGCACACTAGCTTCTTACTGCTTATCACAGCGTCTATCCCTTTCGCACGTAATGTCGGTTGAGATAGCATGCATTTTTACCCCGCCCACCACTTAGTTCGTGCCATCGACTAGGGCAACCTTAAGAAACAAAGTTATAAAGAATATTGTTTTTTGTATTAATAATGAAATTACCGACAAAACTGGATGAAAACGTGTATTAATATAGTTGTTTAGCATATTTATAACTCTTAGTATATTTGTATAGAATGTCGTTTTGATAACAAGTAATATGAACAACTTTTATTATATAATCACAGCGCGTCTTATCGTGGAACTCTCTAGAAGTTTTTAATTAACTGCGTAATAGTTCATACTAAAAATAAGGAAAATAATTTTATGTTCTAAAAGAGTTATAAATATGACATTGAATTAGCATATGGCTTATAGATTAAAGAAGTGTAGGGATATTTTTGTATAATTAAACGCATTTGGTAGATATATAAAAATCAAAGAATTAATGTATCCAAATATTATTAAAATTTTGGACATTTCGTTTAATAACTTTTTACAATGTTAATGTTTTGAGTAGCTTTTATGATATACTAATAAAGTACCAGACTACCGATTTATTGATGTATAGCATGTTAGTGCAGCAATTAGTTTTGTATAGAAAATATTTCAATTTATGCCATTTGTATAGTGAAAAGTTTATGCAATAAAGAGGCAAACGGAAAATGGCAAGCGGCTCACTGCAAAGTATTGCCAAAGTCTACCTTATGGGCTCGGGACCCAGTACCAGTAGTAGTGTGAAGAACTACCAGTGACAAGTGAAGTGAAGTAAGTGGTATCCGGTGGTAGCTGAAGTGACTAGTAGCAGTATATAGTGAATAGTGAAAGTGTTAGCTAGCCGAAAAAGGTTGTAACTGATATTCGCAGTTACACATAGTGATAAAATCAGCTAGTTTAGTTGATAATAGCTGCTAGTCAGTAGTGTTAGAAAACCAGCTACTACCAATGGATATTTGATACCACCATACAATTTAAAGAAATCTTTTGAAATATACAGTGACCAACCAATAGTGAACAACCGTAGTTCAACAACCTTGCTCTATAAATAATAGTTAAAATTTCGCGACTAATTATTCAGTCGAACCGCTGGCCACTACCTTGCTATTTGTATTTATTAATCGTGCATTTTGATTTGATCCTCAGTCCACAATATTTCAGCGGCACCCACAAAGACGGCAGTGAAAGTACCCACCGGAACCTATAGGTGTAGGACGTGAGCGACTCGCGAAGTATCTTCGACATTTACTCCGGAGAGTATCGCCCGTCCGGCACACTATCGTTCACTTTCAGAATTCGACTGCACCGAGTGAAATTTAAGTATGTTTTAAGTACACATAACAAGTGTGGAATGCATATAGCAAGGACGAGTGCATTGCAGCGTACGTGGAACGAAACTGGTTGTACATTTTTGAATTTTCTGATTTAAAATACGAGATACGATGGTCGATACCTTGGTAAGTTATTATATGTGTATGTTGTATATACAATATGTAATATTATGAGAACCAGTACTCAAAAGTATAGAAATAACTTTAAAGAAGTCACCACAAATTCTTTTTTTAAATGAAATATTTTTTTTATTTACAACTTGTATTTCATTTTATCACGTCTTACTGACACGCACATGGATAAAGCGGGGTCCTATACAAAAGTCCTAATAACAATATTATTATTTGAGCAGCAAGATAATGCAATCGGTTACGTTACGTTAGCTTTCAAAGTTATGGTATTTTAATTTATTTTCAAATAGTAGGTAGGTTAGTCAGTCCATTATTGAACCTAATAAATAATTTTGCAATAACTATTGACTTCAATTTTTTGTTGTTGTAGAAATAAAATTAATTAGCAAATCAAAATTATAGATTACCAAAATTTGATAAAATCCAAATTACGATTGGCTGTTATATTACTAATGTTGCTGCAGATATATTACTTCCACGGCTGCTTATTAACACATTAATTGCTAATCAATTTAAATTATTTTTGCACATCACTAGGAGCAGCTCAATTCATTTTGTTTGCTGACAAAATACATTTTGTAGCTGACCAAAACCTCTTTAATTAATTGGCCGTTTAAATTATGGCCATTAAAAAAGCACATGACTATTCTAAGACTTAGCAATTCAAGATAGTGCAGATTATTTTCCTTACCGAACGAAGCACCTCTGCACATTTAAACTGCAGCTACAATATGATTGTAGCACGAATGGGTCAGTTCGATCGTGGAAGGACCACGTTCTCACAGAATACCAATGTAAAATAGCAGCTTAATTCGTAAAGTGAGTGTAGAGAACTGGAGACTTTTATTTCTCGAAACGAGGCATTCTATCTTAGACCTCAGGGGTGACAACGCATCTGCATTTTGATTCTTAATCGAGGATAGATATAAATATATATGGGCCACAGTATCTACTTACCATCAGGTGGACTGGTTTGTCACCTTTATTTGAGTATCTGAAGATATATTCAGATATCTATTAGTGGAGAGAGTGTATGGTGAATTAATTACTTCGCCCAGAAGAAGTATGAGATAGAAGAAGCATAAGTTGCAGGATTTACTGAGCCGTGAGGCTCAGTAAATCCTGGAACTTATCAAAAGTTTAAGGCTTAGCAGTGAACTATTTATATCGCCACAATAGAGATTACAATATGCATATACTGGTCGCAGTTATACTGGTCTTGTGTTAAGACCTGAATATCTGCTCGCATACAAAATACAAACGGGTATGTGGGTTAGTGCTTACAATAGTAGTTAGTCAATAGAATTTTTTAATGAGCTGTCAAAAGGATTTTTTTGAATTATAAATTATATTTATGAATGCAAAAATTTTTGATGGATTTTTAGTGGGTAAGTTAATTTGTTATAAAAATGCAAGAGTTAGTTTTTCTTTTAGTAGGCATTAGTTATATTTTATATTAATTGAAAAAGAAATGAATAAGAAACCAAACAACAGACATTCATTAAAAAAGAAAAATTAAAAAAATAGTTCAAAATGGTCAAAAAATTAAAGAGCAAACCACTGAGACATTATTTTGTGTATTAATACAATAGAACTAATAAAACTTTTATTAAACACTAAAACGTCTCAATTGAATGACATTATTTAAAAAAAAAGCTTCACCTCAGTGCCAAATCCCGACATCTGGTCTGGTCTGGAGCGGAATATTATTAGCCCTCATTGATATGAAAGTTTATTTTTATCACACAAACTATTACCAAGGAATGGAACTTCAAGTCCTATGATGTATATATTGTGCGTTTGATTTCTCTCGTAAACGGTTCTAATGACTTGTATGAGATTTTATACTTAGAAAATGATTCCCTTCAAAGTTTATCGAAATATGTTCATCTGAGAAAATTATATTTTTCTTTGCTAACGCTGAGCAAAAGTCCGGTTGCTCAGGCATATGCCTGCATTGCAGTGGCGACGCCTCTATACAAGCCCAGAAGTCCGGCTTGCCTCATTAAGATGAATCAATCAATTATATCAAGTAATAAAATAACTCTTAAACCGTTTCGAACTATTTCAAATTTCCCGCGCACTCTGTTCGACCTCGTAGCCTTACGAATACTGCTGTCATACATATAAGGAGAGTTGAATTGAGCGATTGGTTTTCTCCCTCGCACGCGTGGGCTTTTTACCGGGCTTTCGAGAAGGCTATCGCTCCCTTTCTAACATGTGTGGCAAAATGTTCTCTAATGAAATATAACTACGAAATGTTTATATAGCAATTACTATTGAGCCACAAGCCTGGCTTTGCCCTGAAGTTGTTTAGGAGTGCGTTAGCGACTAGCGAACGGGGTGCGGGCCATTCGTATGCAAGTTCACTTCACATTTCAATGTTTATGTTTGTTTTTGTTGTGTTTGTTAAAAATTATGCTTTTTCAAAGATTTTCAGTGAAAATGGGAGGATAATAGTGTTCATTGTGATGAATATAAGTGTGTTGAAGTGCTAATCGGCGAGGCCTTTTCCTCGCCTCGAAAAGATAAAATCTTTAAAAATAAAATTTAATATTCAATAAACATTTCTTCATACTTTAAATATAGATACAGGACTCCTTACTTTAATTAAGTTAGGCGTATTTAAAGGTTTAATAACTCAATATTTATATTACCATATGAATTAAAAATATCATTTTGAACGGCATAAAATATGAGACACCTAGATTTAATTTTATAATAAATAAGTGTTACAATCTTTTTTTAACGTGAAGCCCAAATTTTAATGTAATAAATCAAAAGAATACAGAATAATGTATTGAGGTTTTTAAAGAATACTCCCTTTAGTTATTTCCAGTATATAAAATTTTAATAGCGTAATAAATAAATTCTACGGAATAGTCATTTTATCAAACGAAAATTGGTTGATTCTCACGATGGTACCTAAAGATTACGCTAGATGCAACCAATACGCTATCGGCTAATTTAATATTTATATTACCATAAGAGTTTAAAAATATCATTTCGTACGGTTTATTATGAATTGAATATCATTTTGTACGGTTTATTATAAATTGAAAATTAATAATTATTTAATAATTAGTCATTATTTTATGGTAAAAAATTAGCAAAGCTTTATCTTCTCATTATAACTATCTAATTCCTGTTGTAATCTGTTCTTTTATGTATATAACTTAAACAAAATAATTTCGAGGTTTCACATCTGCCAGGCGTCCCTTTTTTACTTTGTACATAGTTTGTACTTCGTTCATGCTTTTCTTTTGTTCATGTATTGTATTGTTTGTAAATATCTCAAGCAAACCCAAACGGCTCTTTTCAAAACCACCGAAAGTGTGCAATTGCATATGTCATACAATCTATCTAGCGGTAGTATGCTTTCTGTGTGCTTTGTTAAACACGTCCTTGACAGCACTGAATATGAAACTAAAGAGTGGAGACAGCTCAAGATTGGTGTATTTTTATTAAACAGCTAAAAACAACAAAACCATATCTTGGGCTTGCCGCAGTTTGGAGCCCTAGCTTCGCCACTGCTGCATTGGAATACTCAACCCTGATGAAAAAAATTGGGTCCCCACTTTAAGTAGAGGGCAAATAAATTAAAAATTTCTTTCAAACAGCAATTTTAATTTTGCAAGCTAAATCTGAGCTACCAGTCGTTAGAATTGTGCCATAATACTAACAAAAAAATATATATACGAATTACTTCACAGAAAAAGTTATATCTAAAACCATCCAAAGTTTAAAAAGAACTGAAGATAAAACAAAACAATTCATATCTCAAAAACTACAAAAATCGCAGAACATAGGTACATGGCGGTCCAATCAATGGGTATTTGGTGTCCCTAGATCACAAACCTTCGGTGGTACAGGTGTCCTGGGACACCTGTATGGATAACACTGTTTACGTTCCTAAATGTATTTTTGTAAATATGTACTTGTTTGAATAGTTTTGTTTATTGTTTAGTATATTATTTATTTTTAGGACAAAATAATTGTATGTTTTATTTAAAGTAATTTATATGTATATTATGGAAAATACATTCATTTACAATTTTGAAAACATAATACTGAAAAAAAGATCAGATAACCAGATAACTAATTTTTACGTTTGGCTCGTTGGTCTATAAGCTATTGCTAATCGCTGGGAGTAGGGTTCGAATCCATGGTAAGGTTGTCTTTTTTACTTTATAATTTATGACATTATTATTAATTTATTTTGGTATATTTCTCAGTTCGTTTACTATAAACTTATTTTTAAAATATATGGCCGTAAACGGATTTGCCAATCACGAAGTCTCGAGTTCGTACTGTGATCATGTCAAAATCACTTTTTTTTTACTTCATCATAATTAAACTTTTTACTTTATAATTTTTGACATTATAATTATTAATTTATTTTCGTATGTTTGTCCGTTCGGGTAATTCCGTTTATCCACCCTAAGATATCGCCCCCGGGGTGGATACTCGGAGTCGCGAGTTCGTTTTTCCACTCCGGACGGGGTGGATAACCGGAATTAGTGTATTATTTTTTCATCCGATTTCCCCCCTCGGATGTGTACAGTCGTTTATAAAAATATGATAGAAAGTGGCTTAAGATTACGTAGTAGATTAGCATACTTATAAAAATACATACATACTTCTTGTTTAAAGGTTGACACTTAAATACTTATAATTGTTGAATTACATACACAGATTAATCTACGATTACATATCATTCGACGTGACATATTTTTTTTATATGAGAGGGCCAAACGATCATACGGCTCACTTGATACACCTTGTACAGGCTCCTGTATAAGGTGACCTTATACCAAAAACCCGGCCTAAAACTTTTTTATAGGAGAGGGCCAAACGATCATACGGCTCACTTGATACACCTTGTACAGGCTCCTGTATAAGGTGACCTTATACCAAAAACCCGGCCTAAAACTTTTTTATAGGAGAGGGCCAAACGATCATACGGCTCACTTGATACACCTTGTACAGGCTCCTGTATAAGGTGACCTTATACCAAAAACCCGGCCTAAAACTTTTTTATAGGAGAGGGCCAAACGATCATACGGCTCACTTGATACACCTTGTACAGGCTCCTGTATAAGGTGACCTTATACCAAAAACCCGGCCTAAAACTTTTTTATAGGAGAGGGCCAAACGATCATACGGCTCACTTGATACACCTCGTACAGGCTCCTGTATAAGGTGACCTTATACCAAAAACCCGGCCTAAAACTTCCAGAAAAATTATCAATATAGAGCTTACTTGCAAATTCCTGAGCTTTCTCTTTAATCATTGGTCCGCTTATTAGAATGTTATTATTCGGTACCTGCTTTATCCATGTCGAGAGACATTTTTCAAGTACAGGATACTCTGCCGATCGTATTCGTTTTAGTTTTCCTTTTCTATCAATACACTGAGACCGAATTTTCTCGTTGTTTTGAATAATTCTGCACAGGGTTCACTTTGGTATCCTATACTCGTGATCTAGCTCATAGATCATGATTGTGGAAAGTCGGGAGCGATGATCACGCGACTTTCCACAATCAAAATCTGATAGATAGATATAGAGAGACAGCTCTAATTTTTCAGATGCTGATAATGTGTTATATTTCGTTTGGACATTTTGTGAACTTTTATTGTCTTATTTTAGATTATGGAGATAGTACTGACAAACAAAGCACGTGCGAAAGAAATTCCAATGTTTGTAAACAATCGTGTCGAAACCTGTCCCAACCTGACAAATTGTCTCACTTATAAAGGGAATCGAGTTCCAGAGTACCAGTTATAGAAGTAAACATCGAAAAAATCCTAGAAATCAAATCTCATTTAACCAGGTGAGAACTACAATGAGGTCCCGGCACTTTTTCATCGAATTACCTCTGTAAACGGGACTTTACAATAGACTCCATTGTTTTGGAGAACAAGGAGGTGATGGCGATAGGCCTGTAGTTGGACGGGTCTAAGCGGCCGCCTTGTTTAGAGATCGGGTGGACGAAAGCTGTCTTCCACGATTTTGGGACTACGCCTAGGGAGTAGGAGTACCGGAAAAGACGCGTTAAAACCAGTGCCAACTCTGAAGCACACGTCCTCAGCACAATTGGGGGGATTCCGTCAGGCCCACTCGACTTGTGGATTCCAAGGAAAGTAGTGCTTTGCGAACTGAGCGCTGTGTGAACTGCACTTCCGGCATGGAGCACTCACACCGCGGGATGGTCAGCGGCGTACTCTCCCATCATTATCGACATTATCGAGAGTCGAGTTGGACACAAAGAAAGAGCCTAGCAGATCGGCTTTCTCCTTTGCGGCATCGGCCAGTGAGTCGTCCTCCCTGTGCAGAGATGGAAGATATGGCTGACAGAAATTCCCCTGGACAGCCTTGGCGAGAGACCAGAATGCACGGGTTCCAGAAGAAAGGCGAACTAGTTTCTCGCCAATTCTGCCTATGTGCTATGACTTTGCCTTGGCAATGACTCTTTTGAAGGACCTAGAGGCGGAATTGTACTTTTTTTAGAGCGCTGGTGTATATATTGGTGTATATATATTTTACAGGAGCGACCAAACCTTGGCTGAGATTTGCCTCCGATGGGCACCACAGACGAAGGAATAAAAAGTTCCATACCCTGAAGTACCACATCAGCGACAGAATCCGCAACAACGTTGGGATCGTCCGGCGAGAAGCAAACATGAATTGATTTTTGACTTTAAACTTGAAAAGTTTTTACTTTATAATTTTTGACAGTATTATTATTAATGTATTTTCGTATATTTGTCTGTTCGTTTTTACATAACTACTAGTGATACTGATCGTACGAATATAATGGTCAATATTCATCGAAGGTCCTCATTTCAGGTATTCTCGAGCCATTGCAATGCAATAAACGCGAAAGATCGGGATACCCAAGAATACCAGAAATTTACTGAATTAATAGGATAGCGGTAATGGAGGCGCGGTCGTAATAGAGATGGTTTTCGAGCAGTAATTAGAATTAAATGTCGAATAAGTTATGTTAAGTTCAATTATGAAACTTGATGAAGATATACAATTAGAGTTATTGACATAGCCCAACGGATAAATAAGGTCGATGCATTGATAAGTCGACAGTCAATGAGGGTAAGAAAGGTTCTCGAGTGGTTGCCGCGTATCGATAAGCGGAGAATATTAAGCCTTCCCACTAGATGGAGTGACGACCCGGTAAAACATGTAAAGCTACTGGTGCAAGTGTTACAGTTACAATTTTTGCTACTTTGCATGCTGTTTGCAACTCCTTGAATATTTTAATTCAAAACTCGGCAAAGAGACATCTCTAGAATTGTGCGCGTCTAATATACAACGCTTGTATTATCGCAAAACAGTACGTAACCTTGTATTCTCGTATTTATACAAATGAATGGTTCAATCCAAGAAAAAAAAAATAAGTAAGTCTGTTTTATCATATTTGAAGAATTTGCATGAACAAGTTAAATTTTACGTGTTTTTAACCATGAGGTCAAACTTTTGGTCGAAAATCATAGAATACTATAATACATACATAATAGAACGGGGGAGTGAGCGGAGCCCGTGTAACCACTAAACTGCCACTAACACGTCAATTCGCACTTATAAATGTCAACACGAGATGTGTTTTGACGTTACAATCGTTTCTAAATTTCGCATGCCAAATTGCACGCTATTTACAAATAAATACGTATTAAAATCTGTCTGTCAACACAGCGGATCTGGTTTGTAGTAGTGATTAACTAATGATACGAAGTAATTGCTTGTATGCGTGCTCTCAGCGACGCAATTCCTTGTACAAAATAAGGTTGACAGCCATTTTATTGTATATTATAGTATTCTATGGTCGAAAATGTTCGGTGACAGTATTTTAAAGAAAAAGATATATATTTTTATGAATATGTAAAACAAAAACATACCTATAATATGTATATGTATATGTTCATGGTTTCTAGAAAATGTGTCTTATACTTAGACAATATCATTTTAAGATAATTAATAGAATCAAGGTGTTACTTTGCGGAAATCCATTATACTAAAGATATTTTTTAAAGAATATTAACAATGCTATAAACATTACTAATATTCCCTTTAACCACTCGTGATAAGCTTAAATTGCTTGTGTTATGTTACGTTACGTTTATATTAATAGTTACTTTGCAACCATCCGCTCAATAAAATAAAATGATATGGCTTACCTAGTTTGAAGAGCACCTCCCGCCCTCTTCCCCACTAATCCCGTCACCACCACTCCCAGCACCACTACTCCCAATACCACTACTCTACGAAAGACACACCATCGACGATAATACTTTTTTTGCGTGCACTAAACCCTTCACCACTAATCCCAGCACCACTACTCCCAACACCATTACTCGTTCTCGTTTCAATTTGTTATAGATAGATATAGATAGATAGAGAAAAAAAAATGTACGCCTAGAAGGCGCAAACTTTGGCGCAAAGTACTTTATAACTTAATACGCAATGGCAGTTCGTGGCAGCCATAATTTTCACAAGACACATAAAATAATTTAGGCCTTTATACCTTTATATCACAGATTTTAGTAGCCTCACCACAGTAGAACTACAAAAATGTGTTTTTGCCCAATAAGTTTTGAAAAATATTGCATAATTATTTTGTTAACTAATACATCACCAACTACTAAGGAAACTTAAACATCGCTTTAATGTCGGTTCTTAACATTTCCAATCGCATTTTTGCACTCGCGGCTCTGCGACTGTGACTTGTGCCACCGCCGACTTGCCACGCGCGACCGTTTGGGCCCGTCAAGGTCACAACTCAAAACCCATATTATTTGTAATTGACTTTGTACGAGCGGCTACATACGCGAAAGTTTATAGTCACCATTAGGGCATGCACCCGGGAATTCCCGATTCTGGAATTCCCGGGATATACCAGTTCGTCATATTCATTAAGTGTATCATGATATATAAAGCGTTGGTTTTTAATTCTTTTTTACAAAAAATTATTAAAATCATGTGCGCACGTACCGTTGTCAGTATCTTATTTGAATTTAAAAGTAGGTAGATTATTTTACAACAAATGGTTGAAGAAATACCTATTTCTAATTGTAATTGACAGTCCAGTTTTTTGTCTGCGTTTTGTATTTAATTCAGAAAGTACGAGAACCAACCAAAATTTTGTACTCTGTTTAGTTGATCTCTTAAGATAAAGATTTTATGTTGCATTGCATTTATAATAAGATTTATAGATTACTTAGTTCATCTTTATCATCATCATTACAGCCCCTCACAAGTCGACTGTTGAACATAGGCCTCCCTGAAAGAACGCCACAAAGCACGGTCCTGAGCCACTTGCATCCATCGACTTTCTGCATGTAGTCACTCCATCTAGTTGGGGTTGCCCTACACTTCGCCTACCGGTACGAGGCTGCCACTCGAGAGCTTCCCCATTACTTGTCGGTTCTTAGAGCTATAGGGCCAAATCATTGCAACTTCAGTTTACTAATCCGTTGGGCTATGTCAGTCACTCTGTTTCTACTGCGTATATCCTCCTAAGTTTATCACGCATAGGAACAATGCAGCGATGAAGAGTTTCGGGGATATAACGTTACCCCGTCTTACACATTTCTGCAGTTGGATAGGTTTCGTACTCTGGTTCTGTACTCGGATAGCCATCGTAGCCCTGCTGTAAAAACACTTCAGCACTTCGATGTACCGATAGGCAACTTGGCACCGCTGAAGGGACTGCATCACCCAAA
The DNA here is from genome assembly GCA_036936625.1 of Parnassius smintheus behrii. NCBI lineage: Eukaryota > Metazoa > Arthropoda > Insecta > Lepidoptera > Papilionidae > Parnassius > Parnassius smintheus. The sequence continues at coordinate 1,347,156 of JAUPFT010000019.1, forward strand.
TTTCGACGGAATCAAAGGCTTTCTCATAGTCCACAATCCACATACGCAAGACAAAGTGTCAGATTGTACTCTTCGGTCTTTTGTACAATCTGCAGCAGAGTATGTATGTAGTCTATGGTACTGAAGCCTTTTCGGAAACTGGCTTGATCGGGAGGCTGGAAGTCGTCGAGTCTGCGTACGAGACGATTCGTAAAAAAATAAATAAATAAAAATAAAAAAGCCTTTTATTTCTTGCTTCATAATATAGATTCACAGTTTGAAACAGTGTGCATGCAAAAATTATTTGACCTAGTGTAATAAAACTTAAAAATTTTGGTAAGTATTACTTTTGATATTTATGTTGATGACTTACAATTTCATTAATTAATTACAATAAAATACTTCTTACTTCTAGTAGTTGTACCCCTTATAAGAATGCATTTTAAAAGTTTTAATAAATTCTGATAATATTAAAAAAAAATTAAATTTTTCTAAAATTCGCACACAGTGTATAATTAGTGTACGATTGCAAGAACCCCTCATTAAGGGAGGGTAAAGGCCTCCTCCAGAGATGACCAATGTTTTCTGTCCTCTGCTACTCGCATCCAGTGGGTACCTGCTATTTTTATAATGTCGTCTGTCCAGCGCGCGATTGGTCTACCCCTTTTTCTTTGGCCTGATGGTCCCAACCATGATGTTGTCTTTATGGTCCAGCGATTGTCAGTAAGTCTGGCTATATGTCCGGCCCATCGTCATTTTAGTTTCTGTGAGTAGCTTAGAGCGTAGATGGCTTTAGTTTTCTGTCTTATGACAGTATGGCGGATTTTTTTTATCCTCTTAATCTTCAGAATGCTTCTTTCCATACTTCTTTGACTTGTTATGATCTTATTTTTTATTTTCCTAGTAAATTTCCAGGTTTGACAGGCGTATGTTAGTGAGGGGAGTAGGCAGTTGTTCATGACTTTGCTTTTCAGCCTTGTGGGCAAGTCGCTTTTTAGAATTTCTTTTAGGCTCCAAAATTTCTTCCAGGTGATGTTGACTCTTCTCTCTACTTCCTGTTCATTGTTGTGTGGGTTAAATGAGATTTGTTTACCCAGGTATATGAATGTATCAACATATGTTAAAGGCAGATTTTTTTAGATATATAGGTATTTTAGTATGATTTGTCATGACATTAGTTTTATTTAAGTTGATTTCCAAGCCTACTTTACGACTTTCCCCATGTAGAGAGTTTTTCATCAGTTGGAGTTGGTTTGTGCTTTCTGATAGTAAAACTATGTCGTCAGCAAATCTGAGATGACTCAGGTAACATCCGTTTATGTTTATTCCCACTTCCTCCCAGTTTAGTTTGCGAATGATGGACTCTAGCACCGCTATAAAGATCGTTGGTGTGTTGGTGTAAGGCAAGGAGACCTCCTTGCCTTACACCTCTTTTTATTTGTATGAGTGGCCCAATTGTCTCCAACTTCACTCTGCTAGTACTATTGTCGTAGATGGTTTTCAGCACTTGTATGTAGTCTAATGCCACTTCTTGAGAGAGTAGAGCATCCCAAATCGATGAGTGGAATAGAGTATCGAAGGCTTTTTCATAGTCAATAAAGACAGCATAGAGTGGTCTGTTAAACTCTTGGAATTCTTCTATTATCATCTCTAGCGAGTGTATATGGTCAACTGTGGAAAAACCTCGTCTGAAGCCAGCCCGTTCTATAGGTTGGAATTTTTCTGTTTCTTTAATTTTTTTCTCAATTATAGAGAAGAAAAGTTTATATAATGAAGGTAGCAGGCTTATCGGTCTGTAATTACTAATGTTGTTTGGGTCTCCTTTTTTGTAGAGCAAAATTATTTCCGACTCTGACCATTGACGTGGGGTGTTTTTGCAATTCAGTATCATGTTGAACAGTCCGGTTAGAGGCTTTACTAGATACATGAATCCTGTTTTTATAGACTCGATGGTGATTCTGTCGGGCCCTGGGCTTTTATCTATTTTTAGTGCTTTAATTCCTTTAACCACTTCGTCTTCGTCGATGCTTGCTTTCGCCTCGTCTGCACTAATACTCAGTAACTTATATGCTGGAAGCTTTGGTGAGCTGTAAAGATTTGTGTAGAAATCTGTCGCTATTTTAAGTATTTCCGTTCTATTTTGTGTATATTGAGTTTCGTTTTTCAACTCTTCAATCCATGATTTATGAGTTCTCAATTCCTTGTACGCTTTCTTAGCGCTCCCTGTGGTCTGAAGACATTTTTCTATGGTTCGTGTGCGGTGTGCCCTATAATCTTGGTTAATTCGTTTACTTATAAGCTTATAAAGTGCTTTTAATTCATTTTTGATAGCCCTTGATTTCGGTTTTGTTTTTTGTATTTCTTGTCTTCTGCTGATTAATGCCTTTGTGCGTGCTGAAATTATTTGGTTTCTCTCTGTGGTTGTGTAAGTTTTTGGCTCAAGTGCTTTTTTCAGGCTGATATCTATTGCATTAGTTATTTTATCATAGTAATTTTTGACGGTGTTTTTGTCATTCGTGTAGTCGAGCAGACTTGCTGAGCACCTGTACAGCGATTCAATGTAGCTACTCACTTCTTCTTCGTTCTTTAAGTGAGATCGTGCGCGTTTACCAAACTTGCTACGATTTTTTGACCTTGAAAGAGTACTGAACGCTGCCCTAACAAGTCTGTGATCCGAAGGGTAAGTGATGTTTAAGACCTGTATATTATCGACGTTTCTCGGTAGGTTTGTTAGAATGTAGTCTATTTCGTTTCTCGTGTTACCATCAGGTGATATCCAAGTCCATCTCCGTTTGTTGTTCTTTTTGAAAAAAGTTTTCATAATGGCTAGGTTGTACTCATATGCGAACTCAATGAGTCTGTTTCCTCTACAGTTTCTATTACCATAGCAGTAACTTCCCGTGATAGTTTCGTTTGGTTTGTGTTGACCAATTTTGGCGTTAGTCACCCATAACTATTATATTATTTCCTGAGAGTTGTATAGGTTTGTCGACAGTACTTTAGAAATCCTCTAGCTCTTCTTCCTTCGAAGCTTCTGTTGGGGCGTAAACTTGAATAATGCTTAAGTTTATATTGTTCGTATCCATTATTAGCAGCGCTACTCTTTCTGACAGTCCCTTGAAACTTTTTATGTATTTTTCAGGTATTTTTTAATAATAAAGCCTACTCCATATAGTCCTGGCGTTTCTCCGATGTAGCAGAAAATAAACTCATCGTGTTCCTCTATTTTGTTGCCGAATTTTCTGACTACCGAGAGACCAATTATATCGTACTTTACGTTTTGTAAAGATTCTGTTAGTTCTAGTAGTCGTGAGTACGTCGAAAGGGTTTTAACGTTGTAAGTCGATATATATAGGATGTTATGATACGAATAATTGTTTTTTGTTGTATTTGAAAGACTTGCTGATATTTCCTCTGGAGGGTTTCGGTCGTAATCTTCCACGGAGACCAGCCGGCTTGGAAGATGTGGTTTAGTGTTCGTTTTTATTTGTAATGTGCTTTCCGTGAAAGAGGGCGGTAATTGCTATTGTTCGTTCTTTTTGTTTATTTGGTCGTATGGTAGGTTGCTTTGGTTGTTGCTGGTTTGACTTTTGTTCGTTAGGAAACTGAGTATTCCTGGTTTAATAACTCCCTCTGACAAACTCTACGATCTTCGTAGTCCTGTTTGAGTTTTGTTCTTTTTATTAGCTTGTGTCTTTGGTTTTGGTTGCATAAAATCATTGTAGTTTGGTGATGTTGGTAGAGTTCTTTTGGTAGAGTACTTGATAGTGACGGAGTTTCCTTTCTCTCTTTCAATATTTGCTTGCTCTTGCAATTTCCTTCTTTTTGCTAAAATATGCTGTGGAAAGTCTTCTTTTATATAATAAGTGGTATCTTTTAATACTCTCCCCTGTTTAAAGATTTCTATTTTCGTGCCCAATGAAGCAAAAGTTACGGTAATCGACCGTGGTTTTTCTCCTTTCTTCCCTATTCGCCTAATTTCTTGTATGTCTCTGTGTTCTAGCCCTACAGAGAAGTATTTATTTATGAAACTTATTACGGTTTTTTCCAAATTTGCATACGATGTATCAGTTTCGGCTAAGCCAAAAATTACGATGTTCCTCTGTCTTGACTGTCTTTCTAAGAAGTATAATCTTTTTTCTTGGTTTTCCAGCTTTTCTTTGAGGTTTTCGTATTTTATATCCATTGCTTTGAACTTTTCCTCCAATATGTAGTTTATATTTTGTGTAACTTTGTCAGCCGACTGTACAATTGTTGCTTTTTGTTCATTTAACTCATTTTGAATTTTTCTAAGCATATACATTACTTCCTCCATGATTATCGGATATATTTTACGATAATGTGGTGTTGTGATTATTTTGAGTTCTGTTTCGCAACTTGTGCTGCCCTCTGTTGGCTCGACTAGGAACTAGAGATCGGGACAGCTGTTTGGTGCGAGACAGTCTTTATAGTTTTTAGTATTTTCTCTAGATGGCACTGTTATTGATCAAAAACTGCATAATCATGCCTCAATTTGTTTTTGTAAGTTTTGCACTTTAATGATGTAAATTATAGTTTTTGCACTTCGTTCATTTGTTTGTAGACCACTATTAGAATCTAGTACGGGAAATGTTGTTAATAGATCAGTTTTGAGGTCTTTTTCACTTCACTGTTTTGCATGAGTAATAATTTGTTATTCACTGTTTTTGAACCTTGTCCACAATGTTTTGCGATAGACATTTGTTTATTATACCACTCCACTTGTTTTTGATGTTAAATATCACTTCGACGATTCGTAATGACTCTCGAAAACAGCACGTAGACGCGGCTCAGAAGGGAAATCGGTGTATAGTTCTTCAAGAGAGCGTTGTCACCTTTCTTCAAAAACAAGACCACCGCACTTCTGCTCTACTCCTCTGGAGAAGTACCACCATGGAGGACGGAGTTAAAGAGCTTCTGAAGCATTCAGAAGCTCCACTGTAATTCCATCCTCGCTCGGGGACTTGCCGTTTTTAAGGTGCTGGAGAGCCATTCTAATCTCGCTCAGATTGACGTCCGGGATATATTCGGAATAGTGTCGGATGAAACTTGTTCTTCGGTCGTTACTCACACTTGCGTGTGGCTCCAACGATGACATTTACAGCTTCCCATAAAACCTCTCAAACTCCTCAGAAGCTCAAGTGTCCCGGAAACGATGCAGTCACACTTGGTCTTCAGCTATGACAGTTGGCTCTTTCTGGCAAACAGATTTCTGGCAAAGATTTTGTAGCCTTCGTCCCGCTCGATCGCTTTTTCAATACGAGCCGTATTAAAGTTGCGTAAGTCTGGCCGCATGTATTAAGAGATCTGTCTGTTCAGTTGTCTGCATGCTGTCAAATCTGCTGAAGACTGCTGTTTCATTTCCCGTCAAACAGCCATAAGATTAAGAGTGTGATTGGAGAGTTTTTGTGTTCTTCTGCGGCGGGTCTTGCAGAACTTAGCTCCGACCGCATGGACAGTTCCCACGAGCTTGTCATTCATATTGTCCACTGTATTGCAGTCTTCTAGGCACTGAAAGCGATTTTGTAATTAGAGCTGAAAGTTTTCGAGACCCTGGATTAACGCACGAGGAGGACGGAGAATTGACTTCATTGCCTCTAACCATTCGGTGATCGCTACCAGTTTTCACCCTCGCGATCACCGAGACATCGTTGAACAGATGGCGCCTGGTCGTCATAATTTGCAAACCGGTAACATTCATTGCTATGCAGACGACAAACAGCACTGGTGATGCCTTATAGACCGGCGGTGCCAATATTTTTCGCGAAAACGTCGCCGAGTATTGGGACAAACTTGTGTCCGAAGTCAAGACATTGTTGAACAATTGTCTCGGATTGGGGACGACTAAATCTATTCCGGTTCAATCCCCAGAAGACATAAGTTTGCGCGTTTACCGCTGAAAAGAACCCCTTTGTCGCATCTCCTTAGTTTGAAGGCACTCCCCTAGCTGCCTCAGCTAGCATCGGAATCCTCGGCGTCGACATATCGAATAGTGTGCATTTTCGTGTCACTTAGATGATAAGGCCAAATTGGCCTCTAAAAAGTTGGCGTGCTCAGTAGAGCGATACAGTAGTTATTTATTAAACATGTACGTGGTAATGTTGTACGTGGATCTACCATGTACAACGTTACCACGAACACGTTTGTTTGTGTCGTTGCTCAAGGGGGGATGTTTACCATGGTTGCTAAGCTTGACGAGCGGGTTGGCAACCGCAGTTTTTTATTGTGTAATTGCTGTTATCGGGAAGATGCTGCTGCCCATCTCCTGCCTGTCTCCCTCTGTCGCCTCTTACGAAACCCACTGGACGATATGGGGTAATGGATATTCTTCCACCGCCACTACACGGTACGTAGAGTCGAGTACGTTAACGAGTCAATTGAGTTCGAAGCCGCCCTTTGATTACTGAGGTTACAGATTAAATATGGCGGCATTTTGGGAAATAAAGTTGAAAAAATAAAAAAATCTTGAAACATTCTTACTAAATGCTTTCAATATAAATAAAAGGAATACTATAGCACTGAAAGTTCTAAAAATAAAGATAATCTGTACGTACACACGCACTTGCCAAGAGCGTCGATTACTATGAAAGATATTTATTCATTTTCAATTACATTTTTATGATATTCGCGAAAATGAGGGGGTGGAGGCAAATTTGACTAGTAGTTCCGTGTGGCAGAAACCTATGCTATTCCAAAGTACTTTCTTTTTATTAAAAAAGGTGTGGTTGCGAATGAAAGCGAAATTACTTGACTGAACCTTTTTAAACATAAACAACCATGGAATAGAGTGGAATACTTTTATTCAATATAGATTACATGTAATTCTTATTGAAAATCATTTTTTACTTTAACCTGCAAGTAGCCCAGCATCATAAAATTCAACAACCATCAAAACAGCCTGTGTTAAACAACAGCAAGACGTCAATTAGAGATGCGAGGATATTTATTATTTATCCTATTAAGAGTAATCAGTTACCCCTTGAAACGAACGCGCTTAACGAGTTTGTCCTTGACCGAGTTATCTCCACACGATCTCTAAGTACATCGGTTTTGAAGTGATGTCCTTGTTTAAATATTCAACGCACAGCGACAGAGGCTTTAAGGCTTACAGCGGTGTATATCCAAACAACTTATGAAGACATTTCCGAGCGTAGGTAGGTACATATTATGTCTGTGTGTGATACTGTGCAGATGATAGCATAATGCCACCAAAAGTTAAATCGTTTCGGTGCTACATTTGAAAGTTACAAGACAATAATGGTTTAAATGACAGCTCCATGACGCCGTGGCTTAGCAATTAATTCAGCGCTAAGGGCCGCGGGTTCGAATCCCGCACGAGGCAGGTATTTGTGTGGCCTACTGATAATTTTTCTGTGTCTGGATATTATTCCTCGTGGAATTTATGTATATAAACTGCCTTCACGAGATACAGGAGAAAATGCTAATGTATTTTTCCTTATTGATACTGTTTTTTCCCTTATCGATAAACTTTGACATTAGGTCATCTCTTAATTGATAACTTTGGATTTATATGCTTATATGATACATAATTTACAACACTTGACAATTTACTGGACAATTTACTTTGATGTCACCCAATTTCACACCCAAACAGCTATTTTTCAGCTTCTGTAAACAGCTGTCGAGATAGTACGAACAGCCAGGAAGACATGACACAACCCTGTTTTACGCCCGCTTGGACGCTAAACATGAGTGACAGGTCATGCCCTAACCGCACACAGGCTTTACAGTCATAGTAAAGTGACTGCACAGCCCTTAACAATCGACCATCCACACCATATTCCGGCAACAGTTCCCACATTTTCTTCCTTAGAACCTTATCAAATGTTTTCTCCAGATCCACGAAAGCACAGAAAAATCCTCTGGTTAACAGTCAGAAGATTTTTTGTGATCATGCGGAGAGAAAACATTTGATCCGTGCATCCTCTTCCAGGTCTAAATCCACATTATGCCTCCCATAATAATCTTTTCGATTTCTCTTGCATCCTACGTGTCAAAACCTTCGAGTAAACTTTACTTGCTAAACTGGTCAAGCTGATCGCTCAATAGCACCCGCAGTCAAAATGTGAACCTTTACCTTTATATAAAGGCAAAATGACCGCAGATCGCCAGTCATCCGGGACACCTCCCGTCCGCCAGCACAAATTGCACAGCAGATGAAAGCTGCCCAGACGCGAGGCCCACCGTACTTGACCATTTCAGCAGTAACTCCGTCTAGTCCCGCATCCTTACCACATTTCAGACTTCGAATCGCACGTTTAATCTCTTTCATGCTGATGACCTCAGTGTCATCGAGGTCCGTGTTTGGCGTTCCAGTCACGGCGTCACCCCCGGAACCTTCACTAAGATCATGACACGCATACATTTCTCTATAAAATTCGCTCCATCGCTGCATGACGTCCGATTTTTCTGAGAGGACGTCATTGGTTTTCGAAAGCACTTTGTACATTCTTAACGTTGTGCGACAACCTTTCGTCCGCTTCTATTTCCTATTCTTTTTATTCTATTACCCATTACCTTTTATTCTATTACCTTTCACGTACTTCCTCAATCAATGTTTTCGCATGAACTTTCTGCAGCTTATATCTTTCTTTCATCTTCTCTCTCATATGCTTATCGTTACTAGAGGCCAAGTAGTCTAACCATGCTTTTTTCTTCTTCTTTACAGCTTCTATCACTTCATCATACAAATTGTCTGCTGTATGCTGATGCGCCGACCCCAGATAATGGGAAATGGTTTAGAGAATGATGATGATGCTGATGATGCTGTGCTTATTGCACCATCAAAAGCAGAACTGCAGGCATTAGTCACGTGTATGAAAGAGGAATGTGAAACTAAAGGTCTCCGTTTGAATTATTATTTTTTTATGGGATAAATTAACAATGCTATAAACATTACTAATATTCCCCTTAACCACTCGTGGTAAGCTTAAATTGCTTGTGTTACGAGTGGTTCACGACAGTAGTCGAATGGCGGAATCGAACCCACGACCTTTTCGAGTTCGCGGTCAGCGCCCTGCCATTAGGCTACTGTCGCTTCAAAATGCTAATAAATGCTAATAAAACTAAGGTTCTGGTAATTGAAAAAGACGAAGAGAGAACGAAATGTGAAATATGGGTAAATCAGGAATGTCTAGAACAGGTAAATGAAATTGTATACTTGGGGAGTGCTTTCAGCCGGGATGGAAGATGTGATTTAGATGTGGGCAGGCGTGTCGCTGCCGGGAACAAAGTCAATGGTGCCCTGAATGCGTTAGTTAAAAGGCAAGGCGTAGTGAAGAGTGCACGCCTTGCAATACACAACGCAGTGTTGGTACCGACTTTGTTATATGGCAGCGAAACCTGGGTATGCCAGATGAATAAGAAGAAAGCGAAACGAAGAGATTTGCAATATGGCAGGATTTAAAGATGACCTTATCACAAAAATTGATAGCGGCGTACTTTGATGGTTTGGGCACGTTGAGTGGATGCACTTACCATCAGGTGGACTGTGTGCTCGTTTGTCACCCTTATCCTATAAAAAAATCTACAACACATAAATAAATGCACTACAAAGTACGTACCCTGACAGAACGCATGCAGAAAAAGACTTCTAGCATCTAGTAAATTTGTTATTTGTTTCATTATTAATTAACGTTGTGCATGTACTGCTTAACACTCCATTAGTCGCGCGTTCTACTATTGTAGAACAGGCATGCATTTCGTGGGATTTTAACATTAATTGTGGGTGTCTAACGCACACACTCATAGTATTCCTCTATTACTAGCTGGTGATCACAATTAGTACCCTTTCGGCAAACTGCGCGATCGCACTTGTTAGAAATTTCGCACTAAAACTAAAATTCTACAATAGTACAGCGCGCGAGCACTCGCGTATCATTTTTGTCGGAAGTTGACCTATCGTTTTTATTTTATGTAAGCGTTTATATTATGTATAAATATTGTTATTATGAATCTTTTTGTTTGATAATATTATTTTTAACCGAAGTAACTATATTTCGCACAATGATGACACATATTTTGAGATGATTGGAAGAAGTTATTACTGATGAAGCAACCACCAAAGTATGGGATAAACATATTTTTACTAACGGATACAAAGGTACCTTATGCCTACCATAATATGGAAATATACGCAGATGCTCAGCCAGATGGTCCTTATGCACAATCAAATAAAGTTGTGGACATTGTGCTACGAATGCCTACCCCATTGGATGGTTTAGGTTATAACGTAACAATGCACAATTGGTTCACGAATATACCTCAATGCTTAGAACTCTTAGGCAGCAAAATAACTGTCGTAGGCACTGTGAAGAAAGATAAGCCACAAATTCCCAAAGAATTCAAAATCACAAGAAACAGAAGCAAAACGAGTTCAATTTTTGGCTTTCAAAAACAAGGTACTTTAGTATCTTACATGCCAAAATCAAAGAAAGTGGTGCTTATATACTCAACTATGCACTATGATGATCATATCGATTTACAAACAGCAAACGTAAGCCGGAAATAATAACTTTTTACAACAATACCAAATATGGCGTGGACATTGTAGACAAAATTTGTAGTATTTATGACGTCTCCAAAAACTCTAGGCGATGGCACTTACCATTTTTTTTTTAATTTAATGAATATAAGTGCTTTAAACGGTTATATTATATATATAATAAACAAGGACTACAGAAATAAGGCCAGGAAGGATTTTTTATATGAACTTGGTTTTCACCTAGTTGCACCATGCATACAACGCAGAATAAATATTGAAAGTATTCCAAAATCATTGGAAATGAAAGGAAAAATGCTTTTGGGCATGAAAGAGCCATCGGAATTACAACCATGCCCAGCACAACTCCCCAATACTGGTCGAGTCGGGAAATGTTCCTTTTGTGGCAGAGCGCGCAATAAGTCCACAAGAAAACAATGTGACACCTGTAAAAAGTGGATTCGTCCTCAACATCAAGTTCTTCAATGCCTTGACTGTTATAAAAATGATAAAGACTCTGTGGAAGATATGAGCGAGTAAAAAAAGGAGACTGAGAAGGTTTGATGCCAAAAAAACATTGATTTTTCTCCAAATTCACAAGAAGTCAGAAGAAGTAAGTGCCTAATAAATGGTAACAGTTATGTTTCGTCTATTTTAGTTTTTATTAAAGTTTGTTTTCATATGATATTGAAGTATTTTTATATTTGTTTATTGTTCCTTTAAAATCTTTACACAAAATAGTTCTACATATGTAGAGTGCACGAGCACTCGCGTCCCAAACAGTTAATAGTAATTTTTAATGCATAAGTAGTCTTACACCTATGCATGCATATTTCTTGCCCCTTGTATTTGTATTTATATATCTTCAATTGTGTGTAAAATGTGATCATGAAATAAATGGTTCTTTCTTTCTTTATTTCTATTGAATTGAAGGCACTGTTAACATATCGACACCTCCATGCAATAACATCGTAACTCATTTTTTTCCATAAATTGCGTTCCAATGATATTACTATGTAAAAAAAAAAAATTTCTGTACAATCATTGTAATTCTGCTCCCATTCGATTTTAAAATAAACAAACGTCAAAGTATTGTAACATAAGAAAAAAGTATTTTTTGTCAACAATATCGTTGCAACTTGATTTACAATTTATAGAAAATATTATGAGTAGCAAGTCAATCAAATACAACAACATTGTAACATTATATACAATTTTTGTACATGACAAAATTGGGGTTTATGGCTATGAAACGTAATGCAACTGCATTGTACGTTGACTTACAATGTTGTTGCGCGGATATTTATGTTAGTTTTTATCGTGTTATGACAAGTTATGTCGAATTGCGATGTTGTCGTCTAGCAGTTTACTCGCGCTTTAGAAGTTTAGTGTTGTTGTGTGGTTTACTATACAGAAGTGAGAAGTGTACATGGTGACTATTTCGGCTTTTAAGTAATAAGATAATAGTAATAAGATGACGCGTAGCCAAAATATTTTAAATTTGGCATTATCACTAAGTGGAATTCCAACTGGTAAGTTGTATTTTAGTGTAAATTATCAGCGTTAGCAATAACTACGTATTGGTAAGCGCATGGGAGCCGTTCAGTCAGTTTAAATTAAAAATGTACCGAGTTAAAGTTGTACCGAGTAACCGAATACAGAGTTTTACTCGGATTTGTTATTTATTACAGAGTCGAGTACTTTTTTGAGTTACTCGGTTCAGGTTTAAGCAGGTCTGGCGCGAAAATACGTTTATACGTGATCACTTGTGCATGTACATTGCGCTGCGACGCTCCACGTCAGATGTAAATGCTTGCTAAGATTAACTTTGTTAAAATTGGTACTTTACATTTTAGATCAAGAGGTAGCTTCGACTTCGTCCAAGGCAAATGATCATGCTACGCAGAAAGTTATTCCACCACAAGATAATAGCTATTTTATCGAACGCGGTGAAGACTTACTTTCATTCAAAAATAGTATGCGGGAAAATGCGCTCGTAAATTATTACCCAGATTCCTTCACCTCATCTAGTAGAAAAGAACCATTTTCTCCTGACTTTTCGGAATATATCCCTTCCGACCAGGATGTTTCAAAAAATAGTTCTCAACATTCTTCAGAACATAATATTCCTTTACAAGAGATACCAATAGCTACAAACATATCTGAAAATATTACCACTCCCGAAGGGACAGCAAGAAAAGTGAAAAGGAATGTTCCGAAAAAAACTAATCCGGGTAGAAATCGAGGTCATAATCGAGAAAACTGGAAACGCAACTTAAGTAAGCGAAAGAAAAATTCGGGCGAAGAATATATGTAAACAGAAGCGGAATCTTAGTCCCAAAGAAAGTTATGAGGAGTGGTTGTAATAATGCCTGTACTAGGAAGTGCAAAGAAAGATTAATGGAAACGACAAGACATGCAATTTTCAAAGATTTTTGGGGTTTGGGCAACCACACAAGACAAGCTGATTTTGTTTGTAGATTTGTAGATAGAGTTCCACGAAAACAAATAACAGCATCAGTTACTGGACACTCACGGCGCCACTGGTCCTTTCAATATTATTTATATCAAGATGGCGATAGAAAAAGGGTCTGCAAAAAATGTTTCTTGATACTCTGTGTACTAGTGATATGTGGCTACAAACTATTTACAAAAAAATGGACAAAGAAGGCACTGGGCTTATAGCAGGAGACTTGAGGGGGCGACATAATAATCGGAAAAATTTGATACCGAATGAAGTTAAAGAATCTGTTAGAGATCATATTTCGTTAATTCAGTACAGTACAGTACAGGCTTTACGTTGATTAGATGAAAGAAAATCGTCTGTTGAAACAAGTGGCAAATTCTAGGTAATATAAGGACATTTTTATAACGAATATAATATTGAATTCCATAAGCCTAAGAAAGACCTTTGTATTCTTTGTGATAGATATAAGAGAGGATCTGAAAAAGAAAAAGATGACATGAAGCTAGAGTACACCTTGCATATTGCGAATAAAACGGTGGTAAGAGAGGTGAAAGAGACTTGTAAGTATCAGTCGAAACAATCTAACGTTATAGTTACAGCCGCTTATGACTTACAGAAAGTATTGAATACACCTCAATCAGAAGTTTCGCTCTTTTACTACAAAAGGAAATTTGCCGTATACAATTTTACTATATATGATATAGGCAAGGCCAAAGGATATTCATATGTCTGGAATGAGACAATAGGCAAGAAAGGATCCTCATAAATTAGTAGCGCTGTGTTTCTTTTTATTAAACAGAAATATGAAGAAGGGTTTCGTATATTTAATTTTTTTTCTGATTGCTGTGGCGGACAAAACCGCAATCGAATAATAATAGCTATGTATTCCCATGCATGTAAAATATTTGGCATAACGATTACACATAACTATTTTGAAGTAGGACATTCACAATCTGAAGGAGATGCTATGCACGCGTTAATAGAGCGTCGGAAGAAAAATCAGATTATTTTTGTACCAGAGCAATGGATCACTCTGATCAGATGTGCTAAAACTACGGGAACCACTTATGATGTTACTGAATTAGATCAAAACCTAATTCTTGATTATAAAAGCCTTCTAAAGAAAAAACTAAACTGGGACTGGAATAGTACTGGAGAAAAGATGTCTTGGACTAAAATAAAACATATTAAAATAGAAAACGAAAACCCTGACTTAATATACTTTCAATAGGATTATCTCAGTGATCAGTACTTATCTATCAACCTTGCTGTGAAACCTACTACACGCATTACACGAACAAAAAGAGCACAAGAGTCAATTCAGTGTGAACAGTCAAACAACGGAGAAAGTATTCCTTTATTGTATAATAAAGTGCTCCCAATATCAACAGCAAAGTATAAGGACCTTGTAAGTTTGTGTAAATATAAAGCGATACCAGATATTTATCACAATTTCTATTTTAGTCTTCCACATTCCACTCAACTAGCTGAAGACAACGGTAGTGATGATGAAAATTAATAGTTTTTAGTTGATTTCCTATTTTTTGTTTGTTTTTCAGAAAGAAAGTTTTTATGTTTGAAGAATAAATATATAATTATAAGAATAAAGATAATAGTTTTATAAAGTCAAAGTTTAGTTTTCGGGAGAGAATTAGATTTTTTATAACTAAAAAAAAAATATTTAGTGTCATAATTATAAGTCGGATAATAATGTTTGTATCCAGTGAAGTTTTCTAATTTGATGTCAATAAATATTTTAATAGTACGAAACTGCTTTTTTATCCTTTAAGTCAATAAAACATTATCATAATAATTCGTAAGAAAATAAATTTATTACACGTCACATTATAAGATGATTCTTTACAGATTTATAGTTGTTTGCATGAAAAATACTTAAATTTTACTATGAAGAAACATTTTAGGTAACATAACACCTCGGAGTTACAATTATCTGACAACAAAAATAAAATTAGCTTACAAAAAACTAAATTGTATCTCAGACATACAATGCTTGTTCTAGTAACTTATATGCTATTTCAATGAATTGTTTTTCACGTAAGTCATGAAAAACCATGAAATCAACTTTTCTTTTACAACCTAACCGTAAATAAAAATAGTGCACCTAAATAATATTAGATAGGGACAGCTTCAAATATTGTAGGGGTCGTTTTGAAAGTGGTACATTTTTTTAAACTTTAAATTCTGTCTACTCTACAAACATAAAAAATTAGTTACGATTTTATTGCATGGAGGTGTCGATATGTTCACCTTGATGATAGTTTAATATGGCTTACTAACTAACAGGTGTAGCATCACTTAATTAGATAAGTAATCACTTAATATAGAACAACATGATTTAATGAATAATCAAAAATTTATTGTGTAAAATACTCAAAGTGAGTAATTTTTCTACCTGTCACATGCAAAATATGCAGTTTTGATAAATAATTCCTGGCAATTATCATCTAAATATATATTATGTCTATATCATCATCATTCTCTAGCCCATTTCCCATTATCTGGGGTCGACGCAGTAAATCTTCTTGTTCCATTCCTCTCTATCAGCCGTCATTTCCATACTTACTCCTTTCATTCTCATATCACTCTTCACACAATCGATCCATCTTTTATTCGGCCTTCCTCTGCCCGTGTGTCCCTATATATTATGTCTATAGTATATGTAATATATTTTTGAGCATGTAGTGAAGGTGTAAGAATATCTATATCAATGAGAAAAAGAGAATCAAAAGACAATCAAATCAAAAAACGTGTTATCTTTCTTTTATATAAAATAGGGTGACAAATGAGCACACACTCCACCTGATGGTAAGTGGTTGCTGTGGCCCATAGACACCTACATGTATCCTCGATTCATCTTTATTGAATAAAAAAATATTCTATTCTATTTTATTGATGTATGATTGATTTGAACAGTAATTTTTTTTTTAAATTGATGTTATATTATAAACTAACAACTTGCTTACATGACTATTGTGTTAAAAAGAAGAAAATTCTTCAATAAATATTTGACTTTTATTATTGCATTATCACATAAACATGATAAAATCTGTAAACATAGTTTTAAACAATGCATAGTGTTCCTATAAATATAAGACATTGTTATATAAACCTTCCATTGAATTATATTAGCACAAACCTAAAGACCAAATAGACAATATAGATTAAAGTTTTAAAGGCTTATCAGTTATTAACATTATTATATTAATAGCAATCATCCTGACTACATTTCTTGGGGGTGATCGATGTTCAGCAGAGAACTTGTGAATGGCTTTAATGATATGATGATGATGCTACAGATGTGATTTGTACGCAACATGATCTGGAGTCAGATTTAATGTGGTTATTTTTGATAAAATTTATAAAATATTATCAATTAAAGTTATACATCAACACATATTTCAAAACTCTTAGAAATTACTTCTATGTCATAGATAATAGGACTATTATAGTGCGCATCACTTTGGAAACTAAATATACAACTGGTTAGGTTACTTTTATATTTAAATTTACTTGACATATGAACATTCGTCAAAAACATTAATACGTAACTTTATAAATAGGCATAGATAAATGATGAGTAGTAAGCGGAAAACTTGTAACTTTGTAAAACAGTAGGTAAATAAATATAAAAATATATTTGTCGAAAAATACTCATACCTATATGTACGGGAAAATATAATTTAAAAGTTTATTATGCCTTCGCTAACGCACCGAAGAACTCAATTTAACCATAAGTAGAATAATTATACCTAAAAATAGCTCTATATGAATTATTTAGATACACTTTAAATAATCTTAATGAATGGATCAATAATTTTTACTATGTTTACAATAATAGGAGGAATAAACATACCTTTGAAAACAATATCGTCTATCACCACAACTTATTTTAATTCTTTTATAAAACCACTCACTTAGAACTAGAGCAAAATGCGGAATGCTGCTGAATGGAATGAATTAAACGAATGCGGAAATCGCTTAATTTTTTTTAACAACCGGTAAAGAGAAAGAGAGAGAAAATACTGCAAACATATTGCAAAAAAAGGATGAACTATACAATTATAAACTACCTATGTACGTCTACAAATACAATACAACAGAATACGACCAACAGCTCAACAGAATTACGTCATTTATCATTATTGCATTCAGTGTTGCCAGACGTCTTGAACCTTTTATCTGTATTAGACACTGCTAAAATCTGTATTAAATCTGTATGCTATTTAAACTTAAAATCTGTATAAAATCTGTATAATTTAATAAACCAAAATAGAATAATTGATCATCATCATCATTGCTTTTTTAACGTGATAAGCAGATAAGGTTTGATTATCCTAATTAAATAATTTTTTTTTATAGAATAAGGGTGACAAACGAGCACACAGTCCACCTGATGGTAAGTGGATGCTGTGGCCCATAGACATCTACATTTATCCTCGCTTAAGAATTAAAACGCAGATACGTTGTTACGCCTGAGGACCAAAAGGGGATGCCTCATTTCCACTAAAAAGGGTCTCCGGAATTCTACTTGCACCATACGAAACACAGCAGTAAGCTGGTATTTTACGCTGGTATTTTGTGAGAGCGTGGCCCTTCCCCGGTCGAGCATCAGCTATTATGGTTGCAGTGCTGCAACCATAATATAGCTGCAACGTGGCTCTACCACATATAAAATATACACTATACACTAAATTTTTTATATAGCAAAATTCATCATCATTACAGCCCTTCACAAGTCCACTGCTGAACATAGGCTTCCCCCAAGTAATGCCACAAAGCACGCTCCTGAGCCACCTGCATCCATCGACTTCCTGCATATCTTACCACGTCGTCACTCCATCTAGTGGGGGTCGCCCTACACTACGCCTACCGGTACGAGGCTGCCACTCAAGAACCTTTCTTCCCCATCGGTTATTGGTTCTTCGAGCTATATGGCCGGCCGATTGCCTATCGGCCTATCTATTGGGCTATGTCGGTCACTCTGGTTTTACTGCGGACGACAAAATTGGAAACATTAATTTAAGCAAACAACATATTAAAACTCAAACATTTGCCAAATGAACATAAAATTACTTTATTATTTTCAGTCATACATATTTTATACACAGGGTGTTTATGTAAACACCGTTATACTTGAAACCAGTGGTTTGGTTTCACTTATAGAACGTAAATTCAATGAAAAATAACATTTTTTTTAGTAAAATCTCAATTTTTCCTTAATTCCTCAATTTTGCCTGTCCTAAGCCAGGGTGAAAGTATGAAGGAAAGTTTCATCACAGGTTATGTGTACCTATTGTGTTTTTATTGGAATATAGTGTAGGTAACTAGCGCGGGCGGTGATCTTTACATTGATTATGTCACCCGGGCGCATAGGGTATCCATGAATTTACGGACGGTTTCGGACAGAAACCTCTTAAATTTTATGAAAGAAAATAGGGTTTTTTAGAATTCGGATAAATATTTTAATATTAAAGCCTACTAACTAAACTACCTATGGTTTTAGTGAAAAGGGTGTTTACACTTACACCTTTTATACATATTTTGTAATACAATGTAATTCTGCCATAATAATTAATTACGCTGTGAAAAAATAAATTAACCATAAATAATAGAATCATGAATGTGTGTATCGCGGTATCTAGTCACTTATTTTGCTTCATTCTATTTTAAGTTGAATATTATGGTAATCCAATCAATAGAGTTAGAAAACTCTGTATAAAAATCTGTACCCAGTGCTAATCTGTATCACACACCAAAAATCTGTATAAATACGGGGAAATCTGTATATATGGCAACACTGATTGCATTTGACTTTGACAGCTTTTTGTACGTTCCGTTTCAAACATAATTCTGTATAATGTGGTGTTTAATATAAAGCCTAGACTATACTATAATATGTATTTAGTCGTCTCTATAACAAAAAATAAAATCAAGATTTATAAATTCCACCCCTTAGAATTATTTTTTCCAAACCCAAATAAAACTCGTGTTTCAGTTTCCCCTTGTTGCCTGTTACGACACCTACGGGCATTGAGTTATACAACACTAGAGGAGCAAACCACATTACCGCGCGTCGAAAAAAGTGTAGCCACTATCCAAACGCGACGACGTAGCTTTGAAACTAATAACAATTTTAAGTAAACATTTCAAAATTTTAAAAATATTGGTCTTGAACCAAATACAAATAAATGTGAAATATTTATTTCTAATAATTTATCTAATTCTAAAAGAGATACCTTAATTCAAAATTTCGATCAGATTTCTCCAGGAATAAAAACTGTCAATTCGGAATCGCTTTACCTGCTTGGTGCTCCGTTGTTTTTCGATAGTATTAAACCTGTTTTAAAAACAAAATTTGATCAATTTTTAAATCACGTTGATAAATTATATATTTTAAATCCCCATATTGCCCTTACCATTTTAAAATATTGTGTCCTTGTACCTAAATTTACATACTTGTTACGCTCAAGTCCAGTCTGGAAATGTTCGGATATTTTAAAAGATATTGATAATAATCTTAAAATTGCTTTAGAAAACATTCTAAATTTGAGATTAATTACAATAGCCTGGAATCAAGCCACTTTACCTATCAAATTTGGTGGAATTGGTATAAGAAATATTTCTAGCGTCGCATTGCCTGCTTTCCTTGCTTCCGTGCATAGTGTCAATGACCTATGTAACACAATTTTAAATAATAAAGTAGACCTATGCTTTGCTGCGGAGGCAAAACAAATATGGCTAACGCTCGGTCCCGGCGAAAATTTCCCACTGGAAGTTAACCAACAAAAACAGTGGGATATTCCGTTGGTACGGAGTGTCCACAAAAAATTATTTCAAAATTTCCATATTCAACAAGATCAGGCTCGCCTTCTAGCTGTTTCGACTAAGGAATCTAGCCACTGGTTACATGCTCTACCATCAAGTAATCTCGGCACATTGCTTGATGGGGAAAGCTTGCGCATCGCCGTAGGAATCCGGCTAGGAGTGGCTATTTGTCAACCTCACCAGTGTCCCTGTGGTAGCAGCGTCGATGAGTTTGGGCTCCACGGACTTTCGTGCAAAAAAAGTGCAGGTAGGTTTTCCCGTCACGGTTCTTTGAACGAAATCATCCGAAGGGCTCTTGTCTCTATAAATATCCCCTCGGTTTTAGAGCCTTGCGGGATATTTAGAGACGATGGCAGGAGAACCGACGGTATGACTTTGGTCCCTTGGGAGAGAGGTAAAGCCCTAGTGTGGGATGCTACTTGCGTTGACACTTTGGCGGCCTCTCATCTCAAGGGTACCTGTTTTAGAGCCGGGGCGGCATCAGAGGCAGCCGAATCTAGTAAATGGCGCAAATATGAGTCTTTGAGAAATGACTACATATTTGTGCCATTTGCTGTAGAGACTATTGGTCCGTGGGGTCCACGTGCAATGAAGTTTCTAAAGGAACTGTATCCACGACTGGTCGTCGCTGCTGGTGATAAGAGGGCTGGTTCTTTCCTCGCTCAAAGGCTAAGTATAGCTATTCAGCGAGGAAACGCAGCCAGCGTTCTTGGCACTATACCACGGGGAGCAGGTCTTTTTGACGATTTAAATTTTTAGTTTTAGGTTTTCTATATTATACTTTCTTCTTTTATATTGTATATATAATTAGTTTTAATCGTAAATATTATAATTTTAGTAAACATATATCTATCTCACTTACACAAGTTGCGAAAACAATATCGTCGCCGTAAGATTAGATAAAGATAGACACACAAACATGCAATGGCGGGTTGATGTGGCTTACTATATGAAATTTTACCTAAAATACGCAATAAAAATGAGTTTTTTAGGCTGCAGTTAATTGTTTTTATATTAAAAAAGTATATTTTATCTTAAAATCTTTATTACGTCCCCTTAGAAAAAAAGGGATACAAAGCTTATCAGATGAATAGAAGTAAACATAATGATGAAATAGAACGTATTTTTATGGTTCTAATAAATCAAACAATATAAAATAGGTATCTAATAAAATATAATTAATATTAAATTTATATTAAATTATAAATAATATAAAATTATTAATATATAATAGGTAATAAAATATATTTAATAGATAATTCACGAATAAACTAAAATAAGAATAATTAATTATTTTGTATGAAAGTTAAAACGTAGCTTTTATTATAATTTCCAAAATATTTAAAATCAGAGATAACAAATTAACTTACTCCATTAATTATATAGTCTCCCATTAATGTAGGATAATCACAAATGCGGAAAAGTGCCAACATTGAACCTAAATGGCAATATTCGATAATTTTATTTAATTATTTGAGGTTTTTTACGTTTATATGAAAACAAAAACTAAAAATTATGTGTTGAAAGTGATGCTGCTTGATTTATTACGTTTTTGTAACCTTGAATAGCATT